>JARFNW010084119.1:0-13251 GCA_031763155.1 Dirona albolineata
CCCTTTCCATTTACTGATGTTGCCAATCACGTTATTTTTATCTTGCATTTTCATCGCGAATTAAAGGTCTTGAATTTTTCATATTAGGTCTTGAAAAAGTCTTGAATTTTGATCCTGGAAAGGTGTATTAACCCTGTTATAGCAAGTGCATTATTAGAGGTGGAGGGAAAGTTGTGTTTCAAATAATTGCCATTATAATAGAGCTTAACGTTTTACATTTCCTTTTGTTATTTCTTCTCCATCATTTAGATGACAACACATTGTCAGACAGGACATGTACTGTTGGTGGATCCCCAGACAAGTGTCAGGCTGCTGTAGCCATGGTCAACAACCTGTTGGCGAAGGCTAATATTCCAGTATGCATTTAAATTTTTTAAAAATTGTAACCATTTGTATTAAAAGTTTGCTATATGGTTGATCTATATTAGGATTTTATTTATGAACCTTAATCCTTATGCCCTTTGTATGGCGACCGGTGATGCAGTGGTTAAGTTACTTGCCTTTGGTTCGAGATGTCAAAGGTTCAAACTGCGGAATTACTGTATTTTTTCATCAAGACTTGATCACTGGGTTATTCCAGTATTCCCTCTGAAACGAGTTGACAAATTTACCCCGGGGGGTGAATAAAGGGAATTATTATGTATTATACTATTGATTGTTTTGTCAGTCACAAAACAGATCTTTGCCTGGGGGGAAAGCAAAATTCAACCAGACAGGAAGATATCTCTGATTGCCCTACCTCGCATTAATCATTCACTGCGGGTCCCAAATGATTACATCCCACTCGTTCAAATTCAAAATGTTGAAAACTGCTGAATTTTCGCGGACATGCGATTTTGAAAACGCATAAAAACATCGGCATATTACTTCTGTTTTACATACAGGCTATGTGTGTAGGTGTTATGACGTGATTGTTCCGGTTAATTTCTGTCATATTTTCATACCATTTATTGAATTTTAACTTGGACACTAGCTTTTGGCCACATTTGTACACTATTCTCAATGTCATTTAGTAACATGATGTGATGTTTCCATGCCCCAATGGGAATGTGTAATTTTTATGCTGTGTATAATTATTTCAATTTTGTCAACAGGGCACAACAATAAGGAATAATTCTCGTCCGGACATGGGCCAAGGTGGTGGCCCAGGGCCATACAATAATGCAGGGCCTAGGGGAGGAGGAGGAGGTGGTGGCGGAGGTGGTGGTGGCATGGGCAACAGATTTGACAACAACATGTTTGATCAGCATGCATTTAGTGTGCCTGCTGAGAAGTGTGGTCTGGTCATTGGCAAAGGTAAGAGAACCTGTTATTGTTTTCAAATTATATATTGTGAATTTCTCAACTTTGATTAGGCTTGGGGGGTGGGCAGGGATGTCAGTTTGCCAATTTTTGTAGAATCTCCAATTTTTTGGCCGTTGGAAAATTTCCGATTTTGGGCACTCAGATGGCTGATTTTCAATAGTATCAGCGGGAATCTGAAAAAATGCGAAAGAAATATATTCGAAAGTAAATTGCGAATGAAATCAGATCCATTTACTTTGTTTCTTTATAAAAATCGGAAACAACCGACTACTCAGATATTCGGTATCGTATGTGACTTAATATTAACATGTTTGCCGACAATGTATCACGATGGCAAATGCTGCAAGGTTGATAATTTTACGGAAATCCGTAAATTTGAAAATCTCTGTAAATCTCAGTAAAATTTCCATAAAAAAAAATAAATATGATAAAATGCTGGAAACATTAGATTCTTCTTGGCCAGCTTAATTAAGATTGAGCACCTTGGTAAAGACAACAAACTGCACATCCTTGATGTTACTGACAGAAGTCTACATTGCCTATTAGTGCTATATATACATTTCTTGTCTATGGCAAATATCTGCAAGAGAAACTGCCACCCCGAAACTCTTTTTTGAGAGCTGTGTCATCTTTGGACCCAATTGCTCATGGGCATACTCACACAACAGGAGATCTCGTACTTCCCCATCTTTTATTCCAAAGCAAGATGTTGACTGCATATTAAAGACCACTTTAAAAATTGGCTAAAACGTTATGCGCGTTAGGATCGGAGTCGGTTCGGGTACTTCTACATACGTCCGAAAAAGTTCAGTAAAAAAAAGTTCATCTGAGTTGGCAACCTTGATTATGGTACCTTGCAGTTACGAGTCCGTTGCCTTCATTTCGTCTTATTTGTCATAATTTGTATCGATGTCGGCAAAAATTATCGTCTCTCTATTTCAAACCAATCACATTCACATGTTGGGGGTTTTGTTTTGATTGTTTGTTTTTTCTAGGCGTAGGTTTTGCTACAATTCGGTATCAATATGTCCGGGTCTAAGTGCAGCGACATTTCTTTATTGTCGCACCCGTACCGATTTAATTGATGATGAAAAGTGAACTTTGGGAAAGTTTTGCGGTTTGAGAAACCGATTACGCTCAGCTTCCAAATTTGGTTGATCAGTTAACATCCGAATATTTATCAATCCACAATGCAATGTGTCGAATCGCGGATGTTGCTACTTTCGTTTTTACTTTATCGAGTCGATCGGTTCGATTGTAAACTTTGTTACGGACTCTCGAGATTGAAAGTGCCCGTTACATCACTCATATTATCTCTGTCAGAGATCAGACTTTTTATGAATTGCCCGATAATGGACAAAATTGATGAAAAGAGCTCAATTTCTAAATTCATTTATTGTCCTGTGAAGGCTAGAAGTAGAAGCTGAGAAAGGTGTGCCCCGATAATAAAAAAAAACTGATCTATTAAAATTGACCTTTTTTGGTCTGTTGATTTTATTATTCAACATCTAGACATGAGCATTAGGACTTAGTTAGATTAGTTGGTTAGGTACCTACTCTACAATTCCAATAATGAATGTTTAGATTGCTTACAACAAAACAATGAGCATCGAGATAACTGATATAGATAGTCCAGATATGTCCAAGCTAGACAGGCAAATTCAAATGTTATCACACTGATATTCATTTATTTATTTATTTATAATTGTGGGGGGTGTGTGTGTGTGAACTTCGGGAAATGCTTTTATAAATTTTAATTTTTTGGATGGTCTTCAACACAGGGTGGTTAATAACAATTTTCTTTGCTTCAGGTGGTGAGACTATACGAGAGATCAACCGCCAGTCTGGTGCCCATGTAGAGCTTGATCGCAATCCTCCCCCAAACATGAATGAGAAGGTTTTCAACATTCGGGGGAATCCTGGTCAAATCCAACATGCCGTTTCCCTAATTCAAGAGAAGACTGGGCAGCATGGAGGTCACAATGATCAGGTGCGCAGCAGTTTGGTTTTTGTTGTTGTCATTTAAAAAACATTTTTTCAACATGGAGCAGCTTTGTTTTGTTTGTTTTTTCAAACTATTTTTTCCATATCCAGTTGACATTCACTTTTCATAATTGAGCAGCTTTGTACATTACATTTTTTCCTTTACAAAATAAATTTTTCTTGTCTATTGTATCATTATACCATTGTATTCTTGTTTCTCAGTGTGCAGGTCCTGGTCCTGGTAACCCTGGTATGATGGGTGGTCCTGGAGGTCCCAATGGACCGCCAGGAGGCCCAGGTCCACAAGTTGGACCCAACGGTCCTGGTCCTCAGGGTCCTGGCTATGACCAATATGGAGGACAGTTTAACCAACCAAGGTAAGTTTGCCTGGGTGGGTAAACTGAACATGGCAAATTGGGTGGTTTGCATTTTTTTTGTCTGTTGATGCGGGGTAGTTTACTTTTTTTCTTTATCAAATTTCTGAGTTATTTGCCCTAGAATTTATTTTGAATGATCAGTGTCATTTGAAATGTATTTGAAGTGTTAATACGGTTATTGTTATTAGACTGAAGTGTCTCTGCTTATTCTGTCACATTCTTCTGACTTCGTAAAAAATTTGGATCCCCTATTATAGGAGTCACACTTAGAGCTTCAAAGGAAAAACTAAAAGTTGGGGGTTGGGGTGAAATTAGTCACTGTGACCTGCTGATCTTCTGAGAACAGGGGTCGGGCGCAGTCCTTAAATTCCAGGACGTCGTGGAAAAAGCAGAAGTCCTGGATTGTCAATGATCCAGATTTTCAAGGGACTGATTGGGAATAATGAACGAGATGGCCACTGACGCCCACCGTGACTACTCATTAGCATAAATTATGTGCATGCGTAATGTCTTATGGCTGACAGACAGTATGTGTGTGTATGTGCGTGTGTAAATAGGCAGAGTAAGCTAGGACTGGTGCTTACCTTGTCGTAATACCAGCCTGTTCCATCCCCGATCTAATGAATTGTTATCGTCTATGTTTGATGACGGGATGCGTCCCCAATCATGAGACAGGCGTCAGCCAGTGACGAATGGTGAGCAATGCATAATGTAAGGCATATTATTATATTTGTTACGGTGACAAACACAACGCCATTGGAGGAATCACTAATTTCATAACGTGATAGATCAAAATACAAATTGGACAGCACAATAAACTTGGGAGCAGAACTCTCTCTACCCGTCGCACCTCTCTCTTTTAACGCATCTCTCTCTCTATTTATTATCGTAGTTTTTGTTTTCTTTGAGCAGAATATTAGAGCCTAACATTGCTTGTATGCAACTTTGGGTGTCGACTTTCTGCGACATTATTAATACCACAAGGATTTACCAACTGAGCCAGTTTAATGACTGATTTTCGATAGGTGCCTTGTGACAGTACTTTTTTCTCTCAATAGACTCTGGGAAATGGACAACTTTTCACATATTGGTTTTAACCATGTCCATTGACTTGGAAAAATGTAAGCTCCCCTAAGGACAGTTTTGACAAATTGGTATGCTCAACATATTTTAATCTATTTTCCACAGCCAACCTCCTCAACAGCCTTATGGTGGTGCAACGCAGGGATGGAATGCCTATGGAAATCAATGCCCTCAACAACAACAGAACATGGCCAGTATGTACCATTGTTTTTTCAAGTTGTTCCTGTTTCCTCTCCTGCTGGGGTTCATTCTCTTTTTATGCTTATCTTCGTACTGGTTCTATAATTATTTTGGTTCCCTTCTTACTACTAGAATTATTGTAGTATTGCTTTTACTGTTAATGATTGTTTTTATAATGGTCTTGACATCAGCAGTATCAACGTCGGTTAACAGTAAGTCATTTGATCAAGTTACGCGTCAAAGTTTGAACATTGCCGCGTATGGAAAACAATTCAGAAGCAGTTGTTGGGTATTACTGTTTTCCGTAAGCGTCCCTGATAGGTACCCGTCCTTTGTCTTTGTAGATATGCTAAAATGAAGTACACACCAGGTACTGATTTCCAAAACAATTTAATAATTTTCAACTGTTTGCATGTGGAAGTCTTGTAATTTTTTCTGGTTAAGCTGTTAAGAGACACTGCCTTTGCTGTACTTGAAGGGAATTTTCTGGTATTGATTGGCAGTGCTTTGTGTCCCTAGATAAGCAGACGAATGATGCCAATGCTGCTACCTGGGCTTACTACTATGCCACATATGGCCAGGGTCAGCCAGGCCAACAGCCAGCCACTCCACAACAACCTGCAGCTCCACAGCAACAGCCAATGCAGCAACAGCAGGCAGCACAACCGGCATGCACACCTAGTAAGTTAAGACACTTGGTTTTAACTTAAATGGATTGATTGTTGTGAAATTCACTGTTGCAGAAAGTTCCAAGTCATCTCACAATTTGATTTTCATTGTCGTTTAAGAAGAAGAAAAAAGTCCCTGTGCCTCTTGTTTGATTTCTGCACATACTTTTCTGTTAATTTTGTCCTTCCATGGGGGTAATTTGGGCAGCATGCTTTACCGATACCGTGATTGTTGCATGTCCGTTGAGCAAGCTAATTTGTACAGGTTGTTTCATGTCATTAGTCAAATCGTAAGTGCTCTGACAATGCCACTTATTGTGAATGAACAGTTTTGAATAACCCTCAACAATTGCGTCTGGAAGTTGTGGGGCAATAAAAATGTCATTGTCACTTGGACTAATAACTTTTCTACATGTTGTATTTCATTGTCCAATTATATGCTTTGTGTTGAATATTATAATTAGAGGGTTTCATACAAAATATATACTGCTCAGATTACTGTTACAAAGCTACAAATACTTTTTACATTCTCCACCTGTTAGAATTTATACTCAATTTGACTTGCAAGTTGATCAGTAAGAAACACTGCTGTTTCTCCTTTTATTTATTTCTTTCTAAAAAAAGTTATTTGGTAGGGACGTGGCAACTGCTTGGATAAAGAATGAGATGGGTGAAATTTATGCTACATTTAATGACTTGAAAATCACTTGTACGACAAATATGATCATTTGTACAATATGTTAACAAATGAAAATTTATTATTAACAACATTCTCTGCTACCAACACCTACAACAGTTGCACACTTTTTGTTATTGTTTGGAATTATATTTCTGCTATTTTCTCTGGTTTAGCCATCAACCCTCATACCCACCAGCCTGACTACACAGAGGCCTGGCTCCATTACTACCGCTGTCAGGGCATGTGGGCCGAGCACAGCATGGTGCAGGCACACGCCCTTGCTAATGCTTCAGGAGGAATAGCCCAAGGCCAGCAGCAGCCAGGACAGCAGCAGCCAGGACAGCAGTAAGGGGGAAGATAAGGAGAAGCAAGACTCAGAAAGTATGTTGGTTTGTTGTTTTTTTCACTGTTTGGGGGTCAGATTAAAACGTTTCATTTTGTGAGAATCTAGATCAGCCTTTTTGTAGTTGATTGAAGTTATTTGTTACATAATCTAATAAAAAGGCACACCGAAAAAAATGCAAGTTAAGTCAGATTTATTTTTATTTTTACATGCTGTTAGTAAACAGAATAATGCGAAAATATTGCAGAAAACAGGGGTCAGTCCCTAGCCACTACTTCTTTACCACAGACCGACTAATCAAATGAGCAATAATGCCGCTTCAGGTAAGGGTTGGCCCATGGTTTCAGTAATCTTTCTATTCTGCGTATTGTTTCAACAATTTTCTACTGAACTGAAGTTCCCTTTACTATGCCTTTATTGCACCCTATTCAGGGGTGTAAATCCTTCTGATTTTTGACTGATATTACTCACTTGTCTATCTTTGGTCCCACTGTTTTCATATTGTTTTTTTCCGTTTGCCCCTGCCAATTATGAACATATTGCAATTTCTTCTAAATGAAAAATTACCGATTTATTTAATCAGTTATATACTTTTGCTGACTCAGATCAAACTTGTTTTGAATGGTTGATTTTATTATTCAACAAGAGGTGAGCATTTAGACTTTAGTTTGAGACTAGGTCAAGGACATTTTTATTTTCCAGGACTGCATTATATGTCCCACGGGACAAATTATATGCGCAGTTTTGATTTGAGAGCGCTGGATTTTCTGATACCTCACTGACATCCTGTGATCAGTAAGTCAATGACATGTTGGTTGTGGGATTTGTCAGCACAGAGAAAATTTGGCTGTCCTGCACAGGTTGCGTAATCTGTCTGTAGTGAGACACGAGCATGTCAAATGATCTATACGTTTTGTGCTAGAAGAGATGTTGAAAGAATGTTGGTTTGTTTGTTTATCTGTTCCCTGTAATACCGTAACTAAACGGTGTAGAGACCAACTCGGGGTCTGGCCGAGGGCAGTGTACAAGGCAGAAGGCATCGAAGTGCAAACCCAGATACAAATGTATTCAGGTCAAAGCGCAAGTCTGTGCCCCACTAGTACACATGGAGCTGAAAAATTGATGGATCAAGATGTCTAAGGCAAGCAGGGGATCAGCCCACTGTGCCAATAAATCTTGTTTGGTACAAGAAGCAATACACTGTTAAATATTACTTATATCAGAACCAGACATGATATTGTAGCCTCAGGTGTTCCCCAACAGCCATAGAAACTGGAAAAAGAGGCAAAATAATGTTGGTACGACATCAATAAATGTGAATTCTTTTACAAATTTTAATTACAAATCTATTACCAATGGAGGTAAGGAATACTGACCTGTTACGGTGTGGTGATTGAGTGAAGTATATAATTGAAATGAATTTGATTTTCTGTTTTTCTTCCCTTCCAGAAAAAGTGATTTCTGGGTCCCAGTGCTGAAGATTTTGATTGGGCTTTACTTGTGTCCCAGATGAACTGAGTGATGACGTCTGGAATGATTTTTTTCCCCTTTCTCTTTAAAGCGTTCTATCTTGATGTTTCTCCAGAGAAATTTTTAAAATATAATTGTGTTGTGTGCGTGCGTTTGTGGCTATGATTTAATCTGAAAATCACATTAGTTTTATTTTTCTTTGTAATAGTACCCTATTCTGTCTTGGGTTTTGTATATCTTTATTTTGTGGGGGAAAGTTTAGACTAGTAATAACGAATGTTCATTACTCATATTTATTTCTAATGATGATGCTTCCTAAGCACTTGTTTGTTTGGCTACCATGAGTAATATCTTCCTTCTAAATGGAACTCCACAGATACTCTTTTTTTTTATTATTAAAGGAAACAACTTTTCTTTTATTAGATTTGTTTTGCACATTCCAAGTAATTTTGCTTTCTTTTCTTATTGCGAGGATTGAAAAAGGTATTTTTCAATGGACATTTTATTTTGTACAAAAGGACTGGTCAATCTACCAATTTTGGTGTGACAATTTAAGAAGTAACAAATGTGACTCACAAAGAAAACAACAGTTTGCACTAAACAGTTGAATTTGGGGTGTCAGTTCTTTAACAATGATTACACCTACATAATTGTTACAATGGTCGTTGCACATAAGATTTTGGATAGATGGTAAGTCTTAGATTTAGTTTGATGGTTTGCAAAAAATTGTTTTTAATCACCTTCATAGGCTTATGTTTAAATGTATATTTTGTAAATGGTTATTTCTAGTGGCAAGTCTTACCCTTACGAATGTATTGCTTTTAACCTGTATTGATGTTGTTTGTGGTCCAACGTAGCTGGTCACTTTGATATTGGTTGCTGAATACTCGGGAATGTTTATTTTTGTCTTTTATGTCCTTGTAATTGTCATAGGAAGAGTGTTGTGTTAATGGAAGGGAAATTTCTGTTCTTGTTGCAGTACGTGTTGAAAGTTGACTTATTTTTAAGTTATCAAGTCCAGCTTGTTATATGAGACAAAACTTCAAAATATGTTTTGAAATAGGTAAATAAATTATGCATACCTTGTATAGTGAACAAGTCATTTCTCCTTGTAAAATTAGTTGCCTGTACTGTATGTTTACAGAAAAGTCTTTCCATATGGTGAAACAATCCCAAGTTATTTAATGCATTGCATTTCTTGCTCATATTATGCTTTTGACTTTTTTCAATAAGGAAACAATTGTAATTGATAATAGGAATATTTGAGATGAAAACAGTATTAAATATAATTGTCCTTCAAATCCTTTCCCCTTTTAAACAAATCTTGATGTCTATGATCTGAATTTTTATCATACTTTAATGATTTTAACAGTAAATTATGAGATGCAAACATATCATTTTATCTTGATTCATGGCCGAACGACTACTAAATATAACTCATTTTCTTAAGTTAATTGATTGTAATGCCAAATTTTATGATTTATTATCTTATGCTAATTCCTTTGTTTTATTTTGGCATATTTTTTTTGTGTATATTGTTGGAGAAATTAAAATAGTTGAGCAATTTATTGTCTCACACCTTAGTATGCATTTCTTACTGTAAATTGTTTTTAATAAGCCTTATGTTGTACAGTTCTTTGTGATGTTTCCTTCTATCATTTCATAACTCGAGTCCACAAGAACATTATAATGTGTTAGAATCACAAGCTTACCTTCCATTTCCTCTGAAAAAGGCAGTATAATTTTGTTGATGTATATCCATCCATTGTACTTTTATCATCATAATCACTGGGTAGGGTTTGGGGATGTTAACAAAAAAAAATCATATAGGTATATAATTAATTTTCCCTTTTAAAATGTTTTGTGTCCAAGATATTGAAGCAGTCATGCGTCCATGTCATGGTCAATGTCATGACTTGAGACTAGTCATTTTTATCCCAATTCCTGCAGGGCAGTGACATTCTGATGTTGATTTTTGCTCATTTCACATAACTTTGGCTAATTGAAATTCAAAATTTATGATGGCGTTATGTTTTTTTTCTTTTATGTATGAAATTGAAATAGATATTGAAAATTGAATGATTTCTTTCAACTACCATTTTACTTTGTATTTTGTCACTTGCTTGTTCCCTGGTGCCATTCTTTTGATTATAGTAATGATTTGATGAGCAACCATTCCTCTAGTAAGATGTCCATGTTGGATTTTATGCATTTTTATGTGGGTGACCGGTAATCACTTTAATAAGATACAATAATGTAACAACTTGTCTCAAGGATTTTTGTCATGGAAACAATCTTAAATTATGAAATGGATGTATCTACCTTTATTTTTGAAATTGACTCGATGAATTAAATTATCTTACCATTATGGATTTATTGCGTATCAATGTCAAAGTCATGAGCTGTGATCATATTGATCGTATTTAAAATCACCAGACTGTCCTGTTTATTCTCAAAACTAAGCTGGCCTCGGTGATAACTTTCATCTGTAGATCGTTTGTTTGTCAGCCATTGTCAATGTCATTTTCATTTTTATTTTTTTCCCATACATTTTTTTGATATATGAAATTGAGGTCCTTAATTTTTTTTCCCTTATGTATTTGTGTGCTAATTTTCTGCAAAATGTTTTACTATAGTGTTCAGGAGATAATGAAATGAAATATAAATGCCCAGTTGCTCAGCTTGACAAACTTTGATTGTCCATTTACCCGTTGAGATGTAATATAGATCAATTGATGCTCACTTGTTATCAATTATTATTCATCTATTATTTACCACTGGCAAGTTGAGCTCAGGGCCAAAGAAATTGAATTGATGTATGTAGGCGCTGCCTTTTAAAACACATGTGCATCTGCTAAGCAGAAAGAAATTCCCTTCATTCAAAGTTTGTACAAGATGTATGAAAATTACCTGCAATTATATACCCTTGATCAGATTATTGCATTTCATTAAGATTCTCACAATACATTTCTGATATTGTCCTGCCCAAAATAAAATGTATGAATAGTGAATATTTTAGCAACTGCCACTAAGTTTAAGTCAACTCTTGTTTGTTTTTGTATTGTAAACATATTCAAGATGGCCTGATATTTATTTTTTCATTTTCATGCAATGGTTAGGATAATAGATTTTAACATAAGATGTTTTTTCAAGATGATAAATCTTTTGGATATAATATATATTATGGAATAATTATGACTTAAAAAATGCAAGACTTCTGTTTATGAATATCAAATGATGCTCGTTTATTCGTCCAAGATCATTGATTAAGATATAATTAAAATATAATTCATGAAAAGTCACATTAGTTATTTTTGTAATATTCATGTTTTTAAGCTTTCAAATGAAATGATTTTGTTTTAGATCGAAAAGTTTTTTATTACTGTAAATGATTTTTGATGTCTTGTGTGCTTGTGTGTGTGGAATATATGATGTCATTTTGTTACTGGAAAGCAAAAGCAACCAAGATTGGCTTTGAACTCTCTGGCATTGGTGGAAGAGGGTTGACTGTTTTTATATGTGAATGATACATAATATCTATGACGCTGTTCTATTGACCAAACCGTTGGATCCATGTTGGTTCGTTGTCCATTTTGTCGTCATTTATGTTCTGTAAATAGTCTCGTAGCTTCTCTCTATTCTGCATACAATGGTTTTCCTTTTGTGGTTTGGTTTATGAATACTATCCAAATTTATTCCCCCATGTCCCAAGTCCACTGATCTTTTTAATGCTTATTCATTATTACTCCGATTTATTAACACCTTGATAAGGTTTTTACCATTGAATGTTATCCTTGCCCAGATAAATATTACTCACTGATTTAAAACTTAATTTCAATGTTAACTTTCAATACATCAAGTTCTTTGATATGCTTTTGATATGGCATAGATTTTATATAGCCATGTAAATTTAGTTTAGTTTGTATCATTACTTTTTGTCCTTGGCTTGATTGGTACCTATAATCTTGTGTTCACATGAAGATAGTTTTCCTACAGACTTAACTTTTTGTATTTTTCCTTGCCTTGGTAATATTAAATGTATTGGTTATTGTTAATTATTCAGTCATTTATCGTTGGATAATTTCTTTTACTAAACATTGTTATTGATTCTTTGGTTTTTAAATGTATCATAAAACAAAATAAAAAAATTATATGTAAGATTCAAAATTGCCTTTGACTCATTGTTGTGGAGGGGAGGAGCATTATCACTTTGTTTTACAGTATCACTGGCTTCCCACACATTGCGGGAATATCTGGGAATGGGGGAAATAATATTCTTCGGGGAGGGGAATTGAATTTGAAAACAAATCTTGGGTAACTCAGAATGTTGACATGATCAATTGACTATCTGAAATCTTTTTGCTGGGCAATATTATGGGATTATTTTTGTTCTTGTATACTGACTCAATCTTATAGAATTAAAGAAAACATGCGAGACTTGCGGGTAACGTGATGCTTGATTTTTTATTTACTGACTTGTGTCAGTCAGGAGCTTAGGTGTCATCTGAGAACCGCGATTCCCGCCAAACAGCCATAATTTAGAGCTTGAAGTCTACATAGCTTGAATAAAGTAATAGAATATGAGCAGAACATTTCTTTCAATTTCAAGCTACTTACAGATTTATAATTTATAATCTCTGCTATCGGTATATATTTTGGGTGGTTATGTTTTGGGCAGATTACAACTAAGCTCCTGGCCCACTCAAGTCAGTAAAAAATCGGAAACAAGCATCACCTTACAGTTAAGTCTGGCTTGTTTCTTTCTTTAATTTCACATTGGGCCCTCCAGTCAGTAAAATCAGAAACAAGCATCACCTCACCTCACAGGTAAGTTAAGTCTGGTTGTTTCTTTCTTTAATTTCACCTTGGGCCCTCAAGTCGCTTTGAATTGTAATCTGAGATTTTAGAGAGGAGACAACGTATATAAATAAAAGTTCAATAAGTGCACAATGGTAAACATGATATATTTTTTTGAATTGAACTTAATGATTAATTGACATCGATAAACACTGAAATATTTTGCATCTGTATCCACAATTACAAATAGTGTATGTACATTGACAATTTTAATTTACCATATTAATAATGCATGTTATAACATGGCCGAGAAAAATGCAATGGATAATCGGTCAAAATTAAGGTTTTAGGCTATGGGCCACTGGG
>JARFNW010084341.1:0-23079 GCA_031763155.1 Dirona albolineata
CATTGACATTTGGATTTACTTCCATTTGTCATGTACACCCTTCAGAGCTTGACATATGGCTGGCCCCTACACTGCTTTTTGCGGTATAAAGGGGACTCGATAAACAAGCAAACATATATATGGTCTTGTGGCAATAAACATAAAAAAAAAATCGCGATACAGCATTTCATTATAACATTACAAACCAGATGTGGCACAATGAATGAATATATTACCTTTCAAAATGGCTATTTACACATCAATGGCATACATCTTTTACTTACTAAATAGAGGAATCATCGCACAAAAATAAACATTAAAAATAACAACAGCAAGCAAAAGTAAGTAGAACATCTGTTGACATAAGTAGGCCTACCCACGCTGGCATACTCCTTCAGAAACTAGGGCATTCAAAAATATAATATTGACTGATTCCACATCTTTATTTCCATGATCATATTCCGAAGTAGCGCTGATACAAAATTATTTGAGCTGCCCTAACCATATGAGATACGCTGTTTCCAAAAGTATGGCTAGACTTTATCAAAGCCTGGGAAATCATCAATAACAATCGAAATCTGGGAAGCTTCATAAAAAACCCTGGGAATCTTATAATTTGACAAAAACAACTCAAAATCAAGACTCAAGAGAAAAAAATACTGTGGGAATATAGTCTCAAAATTTGTTTTAAAACTTACGACTTTCCTACTTTACATTTATACAGGGATCATGAAGGTGCATACGATAATAAAATACAGTTTGGGTTGAAAGGAACTGACTCAAATGGAATTCCAAAGTATGTTTGATTTAGAAATTTGTTACGGTATGGGTTTAATAATGAATCAATGCAAGAAATATAATATAAATGAAGAAATGATTTAATTTTCATTGGATATACAGTATGTACGTATGGGTGCATTGTGAAAAAAACAAACAAACCCAAAACATCTTCAGAACGTTTGCAATTCCTACTTTCACTACATGATCTTTGATTCGTCACCAAAATTATCTTTCCAAAGCATCGACACCAAATAAGTGCACAAATCTAATACCATTTCATATATTCAGTTTGTGGACCAGCGTAAAAATTTGGCCTTTTAACACATTCAGTTTCGCCAAGACCTTTTACGATCGTGTAAAAAACTAATTCCCCTGTTTCCCATCTTCTAAGGGTTGATGGAAGTAAGCACATAACTTATAAACCCTATTTGAATTTTCAGCAATCATACAATCTAATCTAAAGTAAAGTCATGGATGTAGAGCAAAAATGTGAATCAGAATTGCAAACCAGACCTGCCAAAAATGTTCAGGTTATTCTAGACAATTCAGGTAATTGAAAAGTGGCACCGCTCCTCTTTATTCATTTATCTAAACCACTGAATGAACTCCATCAAAATTCCAAATATTGTCTGCATGAAGGAGTATTACAAAATTTGTGACAAGATGACGTGTGAGGTACAGTAAAAACTTAATTAGATTGCAATGGGATCAAATCAAATCACTTATATGATGAGACACTGATGTTGAAGACCTAGTGACAACAATGGCACCTGCACAAATGCTAAAATCTATTGAAAGAAAATTCATAATTTGCATGCAGGGGTTCCAATCAATATGTACCACAGAACTAACACTATATAAATGTGGGATACAAACTCAAGTTCAAATATACAAACAACAATGCCAGGCCTGCCACCCAATTAAAAAAAAAAACCCAGACAAAATCTGCATTGTATTATCCTGATTTAAAAAATAAATAAATAAAAATCAAAATTTGGGGGAAATACTCTGAATTCTCTTTACTTGATTGCAGATGTAAAAAATAAAATAAAATACATACGAAGAACGACCCCCTCCCCATTATTCTACTTTTACTTAAGATACGGAATGCATTTTAGTCCAGTATCCAGTGACAAAAAAAAAAAAAGGTTACAAAAAGGTGAAAAAATTGTGGGAAAGTCTCTACAACGCAGATTAAATCTGTATGGATGTCAGGTCCTCCAATACTAATCAGATCACGCCTGAGCCGGGACATAATGAATTTTTACAGTGAAATGTTATGTGGTACATATGTTCATCCATTTTAAGAGAGAGAGAGAGAGAAAGCGAGGAACAGATTCGACCTATGCATCCGCTTCTGGATTTAACGCATACTCAAGCTCAAAGCCTTCTAAAAATGAATCATCTTCCTCTTCATTCAAATCAAGATCGTCATCATCGACATTGTCGTCTCCCTCTTTGACTCCTTCCATTTCCTCCTTCTCGGGCGCATCAGCATCACAGGCAGGTTCGGCTGGCTTAACATCTGTCTCTTCCAGTGAGGGGAAACTGTTGTAAAAAAAGAATATGGTAAAATATAATCATAAATACGATTCATGGCGATGCAAAGTCGAACATACAACTTACATAATAATATTCAAAATTGCAACCAACTGCCCAATCCCCCTTTCCGCCATATAAAAATAATATTTAAAAAATGACAAGAGAGAAAACAAGAGTTTTATGATTTGTGAGTTTTTCTGTCAACGGATTAGACTACTCCTACTATTTTAAAAATTACAAATTTAACTCTTTCCAATTCAAATAAATTCATACTTCTTATTGCTGAAACTCACTGGCTTCAATTCTATGAAAGTTTTGCATAGAACATAATTTCCCAACGTTTGCAACAAGAAATGGAGAATCTAAAACTATCATTCAATGTGTCCAGTGCGTAATTTAAGTAAAAAAAAAAGAAGCAAAAACAAAACAAGCCTTAAATCATGTATGCGACGTGGGATACAGCAGGGATCTTCTAAGCTTGTGATTAAAACTGCCACTGCTGTTGACAATCGATTCATCATATGTATCACGACGTTTTCCGTGGGCGATGCAATGAATCATCGTAAGCTGAGTACTTCTTAGGAATGATAGGAAGACAATTTCTGTCACCCCCCCCCCCCAGCTGGATGATTTCCAATTTATATGTGCTTCTCAACTATTTTCGGATCTATCACAAGCAGACTTTTAGATATGCAAGAGAGTTGGCGTCGCTGGCTGCATGATATGAATTAATGAAATTTCTTTTTTACCTGCATTTTGATTCTTCCACTTCAGAATTGAATTATCTATTAATGAAATTCCCAGCAATAATTATCATAAAAAACAATACACCACCAAACGCCCATTAAAAAAACCAAAACCAAAAAACAAACAAACCAAGCCAAAAGGCGCTAAAATGTATTAAAAATCTAATTAATTAATACATTTTTAAACATAACAAAAATCAAGAATAAACAGAATGGAAAAATTTAGTCTTCCAACCACTCTCAAAAGCTACTTGACCAAATGCTAATAAGGTGTGCAAAGCATATGGCACAGCAATCTTAAAACTAAAACACTGATCTAAAAACCAAAACAACTTCAGACAAACGTTCAAACACACTTACTTTGTATTGGCCCATTCGTGCACATGTTTCTTCCAAGCCTTGATTTGGGCATCCCAGTTGCGGCGGCTGCATTTTGTCATTTTCATTGGCGTCCTAGGGTGAATCTTAAGGTTGCCAACCCTATCCTCTCTATAAACAAAATAAATAATACAAATCTTTTTAAAAACATTGCGCAGAACATATCATTTTAGCTTAAAAGGATCCCATAATGGTCACTTTCACCACCTAATAATAATGGCAATAAGTGTAATAGTGGAACTTTCTGGGGCCGTAAATGAGTTCCACAATTTAAGCATAGTAGTGTTCACTTCCTGTTCAGGTCCTGGATGTGAAGACAAGACCTTTGTCATCTTGTGTCATAACTATCCAATTCCATCTTGTGTCACAACTATCCAATTCCATCTTGTGTCACAACTATCCAATTCCATCTTGTGTCATAACTATCCAATCCCATCTTGTGTCACAACTATCCAATTCCATCTTGTGTCATAACTATCCAATTCCATCTTGTGTCATAACTATCCAATTCCATCTTGTGTCATAACTATCTAATTCCATCTTGTGTCAAAACTATCCAATTCCATCTTGTGTGATAACTATCCAATTCCGTACTCTGACCCAGCACTGCCAAGGGTGGATTCTTTATTCAATCCTGGCAAAATTCATTCTATTCTAGCCACCTGACAGTGGGTGGATCACCTGCTTGTCTTCAATTCTTAAACTGGTCCCTACACTGCACCGTGGTGTAAAGGGAATGGATAACAAAGAAAGAAAGGAGGGCAAGTAGATACTAGAGATAGTGCAGCAAAGATAATACATAAATAAAATTAATGATGGTTTAAAACTAAAGAATAAATTCACGTGTCTGCTAACAAATAAATCCAGAAAGTTGGTATGAGCGTGTACGTTTTTCCGTGAAGTAAAAATGTCAGATTGTGTTGATGGCGATTGGAAAAAAAGTGCTTACTTAGGTATAACTTTAATGTAGAGCTTGTAGGAGTCTGTGTTCTTTCCATATGAAATCTCTTTCTCCCGACGTGCAAGTCTCATCCTGTCTCTAAATATAAATAAATGAAGATTTTTAAAAAGACGACAAAGAAAAGAATAAAAAAATCAATCAAATAAAACATCAACAATACATAACCATATGTTAATTTGACAAAAGCAAAAAATTACACGTAACGTTAAAGCTCCGTTTAATCTTTCTGATCACTTATGAAAACGGGTAACAAGGTGTCAGTTAAATCCTACTAGTAATTTGATTCGGATTATATCAAACACATTTCAAACAGTGGTCAGGATTTACAACTTTACCCGATAATCTCACCCCTCCCCTCCCCACCAGATTGAAGTAAACACCTCGTATAGATCTTCTCGTTATTTTGTTTGGGTGCGATTTCAAAAAATCTAAACACCAATTATTCCAAACCAGCGGCACATGATGCATGACACTGCAAGACTTAACATCAAGCCGACAGGCAATATACCATCATCAATAGGCTCTAGTCTGGCTTTCAGCACATTTTTATCCTCAGGCAAGATGCTTGACTTTGATCACCTCATTTGACCCAGGTTAAAAAAATGGGTACCAGCTTACAGCTGGGAAAGGAAACATCTGCGATAAATCAGCATTGCACCAAGAGGGTCGCAAACTCAGGCAAGATGCTTGACTTTGATCACCTGATTTGACCCAGGTTCAAGAAATGGGTACCAGCTTACAGCTGGGAAAGGAAAGTAATCTGCGATAAATCAGCATTGCACCAAGAGGGTCGCAAACGGACACTTTGTCCCCTTCAAGCCACGGTAAACGGGATAAGCTCCAGATCGATCGGCCAAAGGGTCTTCCTGGCGCCACCACGTCCAATTCCATTTGAATTATGTACAACTCAATTAAAATAATGAAGTGACCTTTGAAGATTTTTAAAGTAAAAGGTCACATCAAGCTAAGACATCTCAAATGCATTTCACCAATTATCTGGGTAATCTAGCATTTATACTGTTAAAATATTACTGGGTATAAAGTTAAGGCAAACATTTTAAAAAAATTATTAAAAAAAGGTAAAAAATAATATCATGAAACAAACATGAGTGTAAGTATGAAAGGGTTAAATACTAACTCTTCAATCTCAGGATTCAGAGATGGTTGGTTCGCATTGAAAGAATCTTTCTCAGCTGGCAAATCTAAACGCCTGCGAAATCTGTGCCTGGTGGACAAATTATGTGTTATTACAACTCAACAAAAGAACAAAAATGTGAGGTCAACAATATTATTCAAAAGTGCTGTTTTGATGAATGTGCTATTAGGAAAACTGATGAAAATGTACAGTCAACATCGGTCAGTTAATAATAGTATGAATAGACTGAACATCAATTTCCCGACTGATCCACTTTAGTTGGCATTTGCAATGAGTTTTAATTCTCAAGAGGGAGATACAAAGGTACCAAGCCAAAGCAGCAAAAAGGTGTTCGGCTAGTTGGTGCCTCCCTACACTAAGAAGAGGTTGGCAGGAACTAAACGCATGGGGATAACAATTACAAAGTTGCTCAGACTAAGATAAGATTGTCATGCATCGCTATCAATACAGATGGCCATTGATGGATAGTAAAGTAAGAAGGGGGTCACTGCAACAATGACACTTCACCCGCTGTTTATTGCAAGAAGAATAAGAATAAGTGGATTGTTAAGATTTTAGTCGGTCTCCTTTGGTCACAAATGATCTTCTATTGTAATTTGATACAGTGGCACCAGTAGCTAAACAAGCGAGAGTATCAGTGACAGTTAATTAAGTCCTGAATTCTGACAACCCAATATCTCATAGGCTAACCAACAATAGACAAATACCTAGACCAACCAACCCACTGCAGTACTAAAGAACGACAAATATAAATAATCCCCCCCCCCCCCTCTGAATTTATAACAAAATAATTGGCAGAGTTGAAACGGGAAAATTAGGGTTTTTGCAGAAACAAATTGCATCTTGAGAGTAAAACAGTAAACAAAATGTCCCGAGAAATTCCACAGCGTGATTATCAAATTACGCAGGATAATCAGAATGCAATGACTTGATCTATATTGAATAGCATAATCAGGTAGAGACATCTTATTCATCATGTCTAACAAAACCAAAAACAAATTGTTTTTTACTTGCAGAATTAAAAAAATATTAACTATACTCTTAAGAAAAGGAAATCTACAAAGTTTAAGAACCCCCTGCACTGAATTATTTTTTTTGTGCAATGAAAGTGGAGCTCACCTATTACTACTGTTTCTGTCTTGATAAACCAACTTGTTGGAAACAACAGGTGTGCCAATGCCACTGGTAAATCATAAATTTAATCAAGTTGAAGCAAGAACAAACCAACAACAAAACAAATTAAACAAAACCCACTCCAAATATCAATTGTGTAAAAAAAACAACCAAACAAAATAAAACACAAACAACCCTCAAACCCACATGTAAAGCATGAATAAAATAAAAGAAACAACCCAACTCACTGATTAAACTAACACCCCCCAATAAAATACAATTTGAAATAAACAAAAACTTAGAGATTTACATGCATAAGCAGTAACATTTGTCCAAAGGGCAAAACATCAGTATGAACGAAAAGGTTAGTGCAAACATTGTCAAAATTTCACGAAATTTTGACGTTAATAACCCCATTCAAATGGTAACAGACTTATGAGACATATAAAATAATGACTTGGCATTACAACTAAGGCCATGGGGCTATTTGTATAATTAAACTGTCGAGAATAACATACATTATTTAATTCTTTCAAATGTGGTCTCTGCTGTCAAAACCCGGTGCATAAGATCCAAATGTGACCCATCCCAAAATTGTGAGATGATGCCAAAGTGGCAACGATACTTTATTCTTCTTTAAGACTAGTAACCGGGCAAAGAATAAAATTAATTTTATCTTATTATATTACTTTTGCAAACAACGGGACAGTCCCTAAAACATATGTAGGTCTGACCTAGTACCATAGAGGTGATTCATTTTACTATAATAAAAGGGAGGTTCAAGGTTGAAACTTCTGATAATACATACTCATCTGAATCCATGTTTAAACTTGAGTTTGATCGAGGAGGACTTGACGATGTGTAGGACGTCCTATTTTTCTTGACAGGACTGGAGGAATTGCCTGTGTCACCTTCTCTTCTAGATTTATCATCTCTGAAGCGACTTTATAATGAAGGAAAATAAAATAAATATAATGAGAGCAAATTTCAACAAAACTAAGAAATAAAGAAAATAAATTTAATCTTGACACCCCCCCCCCCCCCCACACAAACAATAACCCAACAGGCTAAGAGAAGGAGGTTAAAAAATGTTTCCCCCTGAGGGACAGAATCAAGCTAAATGAGTTCAATCACATAACATATTTGAAACATTGAAATCATAAAATCAACAAAACTACCTTGGTTCTTGGCAATGATTTATTTAAAAAAAAATCAATTGAGTCTGAAAAAAAGTTGACCTTACTTTTAAAAACCCATTATTGCCCACACAGTTCCCCATCCGAAAGATTGAAATAAAACCAATCACAAAGATAAAGCTCTTACCGGTGATCACTTCTTGAATGAGCATTAGCAGATTTTTGGTCAGAGGCGATAGGACTCCTCAAAGGACTGAGATCATCTCTCTCTCGTCTATACTTTGGCCTGTCTGAGTCTTCACAATCACCATTTCTATTCGTGGTGTGAAACAAACATTAAAAAATATGCTTAAAATTAAATCACATGCGTAGAATAGATTAAATCATTGACCTGTAGTCGAGTGACACTGTCCCAGAAAGATGCATGCCTGTTATCTGTTAACTATAGTACCGTAATTAAACCAGCTGTGTCTGACCAGAAGGCATCGACGTGCAGACACAGCTACAATGTATTCAGGTTAAGTGCAAGTCTGTGCCCCATTAGCACACACTGCCTGGTACAGAGCTGGAAAATCTATGGATTAAGATTTAAAGGCAAGCAGGGGATCAGCCCACTGTGCCAATAAAGCTTGTTTGGTACAAGAAGCAATATACTGTTCAATATTACTTATATCTGGACCAGACAACATGGTATTGTAGCCTCAGATGTTCACCTTACAGCTATGGTAATATTACAAAAGAGGCATTCCCAGAAAGATATTAAGTTCATATTGGAATCCACTGGGGACATTTTTCTTTCAGATAAAAAGTCTGGCTCATTAAGAAATGTAATGCAGCACGGAAAGTCTGCTTCCCCTTAGCCATTGTGCTGTTGTTATATGTATACAGCGATAATATTATATTTGACAAGTTCAGATTCCTCTAACATTGGGCACTGTGACACTGTCAAAAATGAAGTGTACTTTCTTTGTATTCAGTTTCTGAAACTAATTTATACCAATTAATTGTTGCAGTGACATTTTTCTCAACCGCAAACGATGAGACAGATACTAAATTTCTTATATTTTAAAATACAAAATATCTGTCACTTTCACGTGATCCGTTCATAAATTGTTTGGAACATAATAATTCAAACTTTAGCTGACTTTTGGCATGTTGCACATCAGATATAAACAGGGAGGGATAAGCTGGTAATCAATATAATGAGACGAGATAGAATACTTTGATGTCTTTGACACACTTCTCTATTGTAAAGCCCATAAAATGTCAAACCTCTCTTCAATTGTTGAGATGTCACATTAAAAGGTTAGCTCCATTTTATTTTTTTTGGTCAATAAGTGACAGACCTGACTAGGTCATTACAGCCCCCTCCTGGTTATCAATTGCATTTTATACCTCTATATAAACATCTAATCACAAATTCCTCAAACAAAATCTCTTGATCTGGCAAATTTGACTATCATAAACAGACATGGCTCTGAAAGCGTGGAAGAATATTGCCATTTAACTTGCTTCATTCATCACATAAGTACATCCCATAAGTGAAAACACCCCAATTTCAAATTGTTAATATCAAATAATTTATAAATGAATTTCGGTGCTAAATGAAATTCAGATAACAGAGTATTCTAAGCATAAATTTATTGAAAAGGTCATGCTCTCACCTTTGATTGTTCCTAGGTTGTGAATCAGAGTTGAGAGGTCGTCTTCGAGGACTGAAAACATCTTTCTGTGAACCATTCCGTCTGCACATGGAGATACATTAATATAATAATACTAATACATATGTAGGGCAGGCATAGATATATAAAGAGAATCTAAAGGCAAGATGATTCTCAGCTGCTTTACTTATCCTAAAAATTGTCCTCACCTATTTCATTTGCCACTTTGATTTGTATGTCTAAAAAAAAATAAAAAAATCTAACTTAAAGCAATAATCAGTGAGGATATTGCACACAACTGACACGGTAGAGTTAGAGTATAGAATTTTCACCATGTTACATCTCACATAATCAATTAGAAGCAACAAAGTCTTTTTACAGCTTTGTATCCCTAAATAATAATATGAATAGACAGAAGTTTTCGCAAGAGTGACCCCCGCCTGAATGTCCACTTTTCTATAAAAATCGACTTTGTATGCCCACCATACAAATACTATCGCTTGAATGACCTGTACCTTGACACCTCATAAATATAATCAAATAATTTTTAAAAAAATAAAAAATAATAATCATTATATAGATTTAGCCAGATCACTTGTCTAGAGTGACAAACTCAGTCATTGAACAGTTAACACCACCCTTTTCTTGCCAAAAATAGCTGATGGCCCAACACTTACAAATAAGCCAATCACATGCCTCAAAGTAGGCGATGGATTTGTACCAACGTGTGTTACGGGACAGTTTGGAAGCCATCTTGTGCAACTGAATGATAAACAAAACAAACTGCACTTAGGTAGTATATAAAGACAAAGAAGTAAAAAAATAAAAACCATTATACTTTCATTAAAATGAAAACATCATGTCTACATTATAACGATCAACCCCCTTACCCCTTGTTAAGTCTAGAGGTTCGTGGTTCAGAGTTGATAGGACTTCTCAGAGGACTCAGTCCATCTTTGTCCCGTCGATACCTTAGACTGTCTGAGTTGTCATCTTGATCATTCCTAAGGGAACAAAACATATCAGTCGTTGAAAAGAGACAAAAGAATTAATCGCCACCAAAAAAAATCCAAGACAAGTGCAATAACCATGAACCCACTTAATGCTGTAATGTAAATAGAAGTTTATTTCCAAATCATTATACACCAAGGTCGACTGTGGCAATTAAAAGCATCTGTTCAAGGATAAAAATAGTGCTAAAAGCAAGGTAGCCAAATCAATTAAATAAAATCCCTTGTATTACGTTGCACGAATATAATATCAGTAGAGATGGATCTTGATTAGGTTTTCTTTTCTGAATTGCTGACAACGAGCGCTCGTTTTTAATGTCAGCAATTCAGCGAGCGGCGAAAAGACCAGTTGTGACGTCATCAATTCAATGGATCATGAATCAACTGATTTGTTTCACTACCACCAGCGGTCGGACATTTTATCAGTTCACTCACCCCCCCCCCCCTCCTCTCGATGTGCGGCATGCAATGTGAAGACTGGCGACACTGTAGGCCTACTCCTAAAAAAAAACCCAACTCCTGTCAAAAACGATCTCACACCCCCCTCTCCATCTAAATAATAACACCTCCCGCCGGTGGGTGTGTCGTGCCGTTACAGCTGACCTCATGACGCATCATCACCAGTCAGACTGTGACACCTTCAGTGGGCTTAAAAACAAACTACTCGTCCGCCCGTGTCCATGGAATATAGTATCTCCAACGCTTGTTTACAAGCACTGAACTGAATCGTTTGAACCGACCGCACGTTTTCAGAATGTTCGGTTACCACTCGTGTCAGATGCACACGGGTAACGAACCGTCACCAACAAACTCACCTGCTATTCAGTTTGTGTCTCAGGTCTCTCCTGATCAGTGGTTCTCTTGGAGATCCTGACTTGGAAGACTCATGTTGGTTTTTGTCATTTTCTAAATTTCCCAATGAAGCACTATATAAAGTTGAGGAATAGACAACAAAAATAAACGATCCTTAACTTGACAATGTACGTTACAAAAATCTGCCTCATTGGTAAAATTACCAGTTTCTATAGCTGTCTGATGAATATCTGAGGCTACAATATCATGTTGTCTGGTCCAGGTAAGTAATATTGAAACGGCTTCTTGCCCCAAACAAGGTTTGCGATGATCCCCTGCATGCCTTAAAAATCTTGATCCATAGATTTTCCAGCTCTGTGTCAGCCCAAGAGTACTAGTGGGGCATAGACTTGCATTTAACCTGAGTCTGCGCATCGATGCCTTCTGTCTTGCACACTGTCCTCGGTCAGACACAGAGCTGGTCCCTACACTGTAAATCAAAGGGCTAACTTGGCTCCAATGAGAGTTAATGCAGCATCAAATAGCAAAGAGTACACTTTAAAAAAAAGATATGGTTGAGTCATGGTGACAGTGACACTCATCGGTCAGTCAACAACAATAATAATAATACTAATACATTGAGGAAACCTAAACCAACAAGTATAAGTATCATTCAATATTCAAAGTCTAGACAAGACAAAAAGCCTCCCAACTCTGTGGAGGGAGGTAAATTCCTGCTAGCTAATAATACACTGACAGTGTCCATCTCAGCATTCAGTCTCAAAGTCAATTGCTTGAATTTGAGCTACAGACGATTAAGCCCAAAGGTCTCGAAAGAAATATCACCACATGTGAGATGCGATGTCTAAGGAGAGCCGTCAATAAAACCGGATGAGATAAAAGAACACCAGGATCAGAGAAATGGTTGTAACAACACCAATTCTCCACCACATCTAAATCTAACAACAAAAGATCAGATGGTTTGGGCACCTGACACAAATGGCACCTCATCAACTTGCCAGTAAAGCATACCTTAGGATATTTCTGAACGCAGGCTTTGATGTGCCTCTTTGTTCAGCTCTAAAAATTATTTGAAGTTGTGCTCGTCTTAACCTCCAATTTTGTAATTTATTCATCAATGTTATAAACTATTTGATGTTTTTTGAGTGGTTATCTAGCTTGTTATTAAAATAATTAACATCTTTTGCATCGACAACGTTTTCTGGTAGGTTTTTACGGATGTCAAGTCTGCTGCGCTGTTTATTGATCTTAATCTTAAGAGAGAGACCTCTGGTGGTGCTGCTTTCTTTAAGTTGGAACAATCCTCCAGTTACTCGTTTCATTTGTCATAAAAACCCATGTATTATTTTTTGAAGGTCTCAATAAGATCTCCTCGTAGCCTTCTGAATTTCAATGTTGGCAGATTAAGTTCTCTTAAACGGATTTCATATGTCATTTCTTTAAGTTCTGGTAGCATCTTGGTTGCACATTTTCTAGGCAGTCCACATCCTTCTTTCTGTAAGGTGACCAAGAGCTACTGGCATATATTCAAGTACAGGACGCACAAGGGATTTGAACAGCATTGTAAACATGGTCTTATTCTCATCCATATATTTAAATGATCTCCTTATCAGTCCCAGTTTGATTTGCTTTGTATGTGCTTCTCAAAGCTCAGATGCTTGTCTATCATAACTCCAATATCCCTTTCGTTGTCAACAATTTCTAGATTGGCATGTGATCCATCGTATCTGCATACTATACAACATAAAGATAACTATCAGGGTTCAAGGCAACGGGAAGACCTGGATCCAGGACATGAAAATGGAAGACCTGGATCCAGGACATGAAAATGAAAGAAACTAAAGACCCACAACTACACAACATCCCACGCCTTCAAACTTGCAGCAGAAAGCTTTCTCCATTTGACGTCCAGGATGGTACAACTACTACTATAACTACACAACTACAAGAGGACGGATAAAGTAATTAAGCAAGATGATGATAATAGACTAATATTAAAATATTACACTAGAATAAGGGAAGGCATACCTCTCAGCCAGGGCCAGACCAGAGTCTCTGACTGCTGGTCCTGACCACCAACACAATAACAAACTATTTCATTTCTATTTCTTATATTTATATATATATATATATGAATATGATCTTCTATCATATTTCTATTTCTTATATTATCTATCATATTCATAATTATAAATCATAGACATATATTTATCTGAGACCCAGTCTATCAAAGATTAAGTCTAAAGATTACCTAGACTAGATAAAAAAATATGAAGTCGAGACCCAGATATCAATAAAAATAAATAACTCGTAAAATAATAATAATAATAATAATAGTTGTGGGTACAGCTGAGAAACAAACCTGTTGTTGTGCTCATCGGTTTCAATCGCCCAATTGCCAATGTGTTCTCTCAAATCACTCATTTTGAAGATGTCTAAATATTAAATATTGTACAATGTCAGTGATATTTAACAAGACAAAGTAAAAGGATAACCAACAAACAACTTCGGGACGGTAAAAGTTGGCGCGTCAAGAAAATGAGGGCATAATAATCCTGACCTTTGACGTTTGGCCTTTGACACACGACCGACCTCGAAAAAGGACAAAACTATAACAGCCACAAACTAAGGGAAAATAAAACAATAATTATATATAATGGCAAGTTGGAAGCAAATATTTCTTCAGTTCGTCAAAATAATGTTTGTTTCAGTTTCTAAAACTAGTATTAGTATTAATTAAAGGATATATATATAGACATTATTTTGGTTTGTTCTCTTGCTTTTGAAAGAAGGATTATTACTGACCACAGCAACGAATCTCTTGCCTGATTGGTTGGTTAATGTTGTTGTTCAAACGTGGTGGCGGTGTCTGAAAAATGTGTCCAGACACATCCAGCTCAAACTTGTGATATCGTCATAATTTTCTGTGTTCCACCATTATAATTTGTACAAAAATGTGAAACCATTGCTTGTTAATGAAGGATTGATTATTCAATGTAGAGCCATCATGGAAGCTCACAAATAGGTGGGTATCATCTCTACAGTGTAATCATTGAGTTATCAGTCAGTCGGCGAGCTGGTTGGTTAGATAGAGTAGGGGACCCCAATGTTTAGTGTCTTTGGACGTCTTAGATTCCAAGAAAAAATAGGTAGCTGGTTCAATCACACTTGATACAGGGGAAAGTAATCAAGTATTGGTGTTCAATACCAAGATATATAGGCGGAAGTAGCCACTTGGGCTGTAGTATAATATAGTATAATGTCTTGACTTTTTTGTTTTTATTAATCAGTATCAAAATCAGTGATTGATGTAGAAACAATAATAATATTAATATACACTAGATATCTATAATATATTTATATTTAAATTATTATTAGTTACTAGACCTATTTTACTATTATTAAATTATTATTATTATTTATAATTAATAAAGTCTAATAGAATTAGAAGCTCTAACTCTAACCTATCATCTGTAAGTAGAGAAGTCCAGTGCCAGATAGATTTAGAGTAAAAGTAAAAAGAAAAACAATCAAATTATAAATAATAATATTATTATTATATTTCAATATTACAACAGTACAGCACAGTAGTTGTAGACTACTAATGTAATGTAATGATGTAGACAACAAATTAAAGCCAATTATTATTCTTACATCATAAATGTCCTAGTTGAGAGATTTTATATATATGTTAAACTTAAACAATAGTCATCATATCATAGTCATGTCTTGCTGTGTGTGATAGCGATATGAAAGTGATAGAGAGTAGAGAGTAATTATGGTTAAAAAAAAAGGTTATGATTTTAATTGAATAAAAATACATTCTTTTTTGGGCTTCAGGAATTAGGGAGGAGACTCTAAATTTAAATTACTCTAAATATTCAAATTATTTTACTTTTACATCATACCTCAATTTCAATGATCATAGTTTGTTTTAATTTTTTATTAATGTAAATATAGTTTTGAATTATATTGTGTATAAATTATAGGCAAAGGCAAGGTCTTGTTTAGACCAGATCTACAATTAAGGAAACAAATAGCTGGAATTCCATGAATGAATTGTAACAAAAATGATATAATTGAGAATTTTGACAGGCAGAGGCTGAATGATTTAATGGCTGCATTCCTCAAGCTAATTCTGGTTATCATGTGAGCCAAGCATACCAATTCTGCAATATTGAAAAGGAGACAGAATCAGGGACTGCTACTACTACACTATGATTTGGTCACACTAATGTTAGCGTTAGGACTAAATATAGACAGACTGTATAGTCTTTTTCTTCTTTTTTTATCTTCTGTAATTATTTTTTTGGTACTAAATAAAGCTTCTTGTTTTCCATCTGTTCAGACTGTTTGTGTGAAATGTGATATAAGAGAGAAAGATGTTCATCATTCACCTGTCTTGTTGATGTCCTTGTGGAAAAATGTCCAAAAGTAAGAGGTCAAAAAAATTACAGCTAGGAGGATTACCTTTGCGAAACATCACTGCATCCTTGAACCATCCTGTCTGCTCTAAAGCTAAAATGTCTTATTCCAACGACTCTGGGTTTTCTAACCCATCAAACTCGCCCATGTCATCTTTGGCATTTAATCTCAGTGAACTTTCGACAGGAAGGTATGTATGTTAGATTTTTATAAAAACATTTTCATGTTTTGTTTACAATTATTACTGTGATATTCAGATGTTTTGTTTTTGTCCTCGTTGTTTATTAGAGCTATTCATTATTATTTCATTCAATGTTGTATTCATAATGTTGGGAGTAAATTTTTTTAATAGTACAGTGACAGTCTCTATCAAAACTTGATAGAGCTTTTCTCCTATACATGTACAATCTCAGTATCTTCCTAATGCTATTATAGATTGTAGTGTAGCCATTGTTTAAGCAAAATTAAAATGATAGTGCTGTTTTTAACACAGTATCATCATATGTTTGAAACCTGGTAAGGTTGTGTTAGCATAAAACTTTGTGGAGATGTAATGACTGCTTTCACCATAATGATGATATAAATCAAAATTTGTTTCTAAGAATCCTTCAAACACCCTGTAATTTGTCGGTCTCCGTAGAGCAAGAGGTCTCTGCTAAAATTCTGTATTTATTTACTTTGGTCCTAGTCTTGTTCATTGTGTTTGAGATCAAATGTCTAGTCAATTACCACTTACTTACAATGTTAGTGATAACATCAATATGTGGTTTCAAGATGCTGTTGGTCTCAAGATCGTGAGATTCCAGGTTCAAATCCTGCCACTGCATGCCCTCTGTTGAGTCATTTGGAAAGATTCTTTACACATTTTTTACTAACTTGACTCAGATGTGAATGAGCAGGTAGAGATCGATGTTAGTATTTTATGCTACCTTGAAGGTTGAGAAGGAATTTGAATGGCACAACAATCTTTTTGGAGGATGAATGATGCTAAGTCTGTCAGTTTGTATTGGAATATAATAGACTGTAATCGTACATATCTTTATGTTTATTTTTGCAGTTTTTCTTCAAGATGCTCATATTTAATTCATCTATTATTTTTTTTTACTGTGCCCTGGTAATACATAGAAACCCTGATGAAAAATGGACTAATCCAAGAGATGCAGTGTGACTGTGACATGGCTGGTTGTAGTTGTAGGCAGTTTCTTTCTTTTACTTTTTTAATTGTCTTAGTCTCTATGTGTGTATGCAGCTTTGAGAAACTAATTGAGATTGGAAGGACTTTTGGTAATCCTACTTCCATTCTATTTGCCTGTTTGGGTTGGGTTTTTTTCATGTTTTTATATGAATTATGATTTACTTATTTTTAAAATGTTATTATTTTTGTTATCTTTTGTGACTCCAAGGACCACCCCAAGGAGGCGTTTATCCCTTTCAAGCACGGACACACCCCCTAATGATGGAGATAAATCAAGCTTAGAAAGAATTTTTTCTGCTGAGTCAGGTGAGGTGTTTTTACTCTCTGGTATAAATTTTAATTGTACATCATCTCTGGTATCAAATTCTACAGACAGGTCTTAATCGTGTTGTTTTCAGTAACTGAGAGGCATTCCTATTTAACTCTTCACCACTTGACAGGGACTTGTGGCTGAAAAGTTATTAGTTTTGTTTTGTCTCATATAACATTTTTGGAGCTGTATTTGATTTTATTTTCCTCCATGTATACATTTAACCACTAAAACCTTCAGTAGGAACCGCGTTTATTCAACTCAAAATTTCCTTCTCGTGTCACTCCCAGATCTCAGGCCTGCCATAGATCGTGGGACAATCTCAGGTGTTTAGACAATTTAAATTGGGTTGTTTCATTTTTATCTTCTTCTTCTCCTTCTTGGGTTTTTCTGTTTTCTGGTTATTTTGCAAGTACTGTTTTCAATTTCGAATTTTCTAGTTTTTAATATTTTGGTATTGACATGCGAATGTTGGTAGCTTCACATAGAGGTGAAACTCCTGGTGCCACGTGAATATTTTACTTTTTGAGTTCACTTAGATCTAAATCTGATAATCATTTCTACTGGTTGCTTTGGAGCATTGTGTTTTGTTTTGTAAAATTGGCAGTGTTCTGTTCATTGTAAGCATGTGATTTCTTTTGATAATTTAAACGTTATGTTAACCAATAAGTCGTGTGTGTAGGCAGTGAATGACTATTTTATAAGGATGTTTTGACTATTCTTCCATTGAATTATACTCTCAGCATGCCATCATTAAAGTGATTCACTGGCTGCCCATATCTTAATGATCAGTATTATAGAGTATGTGTACAAGGCCTCAAAGTGTGCATGAAAAGAATATCATTTGAAAAAATGTTGGCATTCACTTTGTTTTTACATTTCCAGAGTGCATGTTTAAAGAGCGTTCATTATGAATGTTTTTTTTGCCTTGCAGTTACCATAAAATTGCTTCGGGTTCACATATATTTTAGAAAAAAAAAAGAATTGAGCACTTCTGCTCCACTCTGATATCAATTATGGAAAAGATTGTAATCAAACATAATGGTGAATGGTGAATGGCTCTGATTGGTAGTATCTCCCTGTTCCATGCAAAGGCACTTTGTTGATTATTTAAACATTGTGGTCTGGTAGACTTCATGTGCAACAGGATAAGGATTCAAACTCAATGTACCCTGCAGTGAGATTGATTCAAGAATGCTGTTCGATGTCCACATGGGTATTTTGTTTTGAGTTTTGCTTATTATTTACAACATTCAAAACTTATTTTCAATGATGGGGGACTGTAGTTCTATGAATGATTCTGTTTCACATTCTGATATTAATTCTACCTGTTGTGCAAGTAACAATAGTTTTATGACTGATTTGCATTGAGAAGTTATTTATTAAAAAAAAAATTGAAAGTATCTTGGCCTACATGTTGGGAGCCAGTGCTCTAAGTTATACGTTTTGAGCTATTCCAAAAGAGAGATAACGATAGGCCACTTGTTCGGTTACAACTTATCATTGCGTTTTCTTTCCTTTGTCACTTTTATCAGTCATTTTGTTTGTGAGTGTGTGTGATGCAATATTGTTTTTGTGTGATGCATCAGAGGTCTGGTTTCATTGGTGTCAAAATGATTTATTGAATACACATTAGATTGCTTTGCTGGGGCTTGTTTCTTGTCTTTTCTTAATTTTTTTTCTTGAATTCACTTGGTCTTCCGCCCCCACAAGTAGCATCTCTGCTCTATACCCTATGTAGTGATTTCAAGTAAACATCGCTCGTTCCACTTGTTTGCCTTTTCCTTCAAATTCAAATCGCCGCGTTTGCGGATGTTGTTCGTGGGTGGAGTCAGACGTCGTAACCAACGACGCGGAAAGCTAGCACGGCCTCAATCTCGGTCAACGAACGTGCCGAGTCGGCCGTCTTTGTTGGGGCCAGCAGCCACGGTTAGGCAAGTGGCGGGTCTTTTGTCAAGTGTGTTACAGCTACACACCGTTTCTGGGTCACTGAAAGGTTACGGGATAAGTTCACGTCTGGTCACGAGTCCGTGAACGAGACCAGTTATATTAAGCAGCGCGTTTTTTGATTTTGTGTCAAGACGACAAGACGACTTTTAAAAAAAAAGTGTAGGGCCTCGCCCTTGATAAGCTATGCATGCACACAATATCTATCTTCGTATGCATTACACCCACCTTACCACCTTCTTAAAGCGGCAGTTATTTCACTTTATTTGTCTTTCATCTCTTTGTAAATATCGTGCGTTGTATTGTTATGCACGCTGAGATATTAATATCCATTTTATTTTTTTAATGTAAGATAGTCGTGGCCCACGCATTTTGTTTTGCTTTCTTTTTGTTTCAGATCTTCCTTTTAACCAGCACACTTCAAGCGATATTTATTATTTCTTTCGTTCACGGTAGTGAAATGGCGGGCAATTGTTTTATAGTCCTTCCCTATCTGTGGTTGGACTATACAGTTGAGTCACCTGGACATACTTAATACTCTTTTCTCTTACTAGGTTAGCGTGCCTTAAGTTGCCTACCCACTCGAACACGCCCACATTACATCATTGTGAAATCCCCACTCCTTGCTGGGCCTTTCCACGCATTCCGAAATTTTCATTGCATGCCGGGAATGAGCGCTTGTCCTTTGTCCACCTCGGACATAAAGTGAAAGTGTGTGTGTGTGGGGGGGGGGGGGGGTGGTCTGTTATCAGGCCCACCCCGACGTTCCAACAATAACAATCGATCCTGTCCAATCGGCCCTTTGTCTCTAAATGGCCGGATACCCTGCCTAGCGCCAAAGTGTGTGGGCGGTCAAATCGAAATGTTAAACCCCCTTAAGTTGACTGTTGTGATTTGTATTCCCAGCTCCTATTGTATTGTATAAATTATTGTTTTTCAACGAAGCATAATGGTGTATGAATAAGCCGAATGGTTTCCAACCCAACCGGTCCAGACCACCTCAGGGGCGAGAACCTTCAAGTTCAGTGATTAGTATAATGTGGCCTTTGGTGCGGGTATTTTCGCGCCCTATAAAACAATGGGCGAGGATAGAACTGAGGTGTCAAAAATGGATTGTAATCAATCCTCACTGACTCCCTGGAAATGATTGACCACCCCCCCCCCAACTGTCCCGTTCTCCTGCAAGCGAAGTCTTCAGGATGATAGGTATTTCATAATATAGATATGATCATTGACGGCCCTAAAATATTGATATCACGTATTTGGTCACTTATGAAATAGATGTTCATGGGTGAGGAAAATAGTGAATTGTGCTTGCCCCCTACATAGATACAATGTTTGTTGGGTTGTGTTGTGTGTGTTTTTTCTTTCTTCTTTCCTTTGTCTTTTTCAAGATATATATTATTAGTTATATAAATTGATGATGCGGATTGTTTAGCCCTTCTCGTTTTCTAATATTAAAACTGTGTTTGTCTTTTGCAGGATGTTTTTCCGGATCCCCTTTAGACGATTCGCCCACTTTAATCAGGTACGTTCATATTCCAGCAGATGTAGTTGTGGTCGTTGTTTTACACTCACTGTTAATGGTTTCCTAGTGCTGTTGTTAATGTGATGTGTTGTTTTCCTCCTAGTCTATCCTTGACCTACATCTCAACTCTTTTAAATGATGAGTATTGTTATTGACGCCCTCGTGTCAGAGTGTTTCTAGTTGAGTAGATCACCAACGATCAAATTATTATGCTTTAAAGCAATATTTATGACAATGACAACAAGAGATTTCCTGTTGGTTTGGCAGCCCAGGAAGTCGTGCGTGTCATTTCATTGTGAAGAATTATTATGGTGCAGCATGGAATGCTTGTTTTGCTGGAGAGCAATGATAAAAATTGTTATTATGTGTTATCTATAGTTATCTTTTGAATTGAAACTGCTGCCCTGGCTGGTGTGTTAAAGGGCGGGGGTGCTGTGTTTAAAGTCAACGGTCTGTGTATGTTGAATGAACTGCGCGACATTGACGAAAACAGCCGCGGGGAAAAACCTCTTTGTGTTTGTTTCCTGCCCTCAGTTTGGGGTCCCCGTTGGACCCTGGTTTAGAATTCCAAATGTGACACGCGCGCCACCTGTTGATCCGCGTTCCATGGTCCAGTTTGGGGATTTTCAAACTCTTATAATTATAAGGTTTGGGAGAAAAACAGCTGTCTGGGGCAATTGCCGTGTCCTGTGTGTGCTTGTACTTGAGAGAGTGATAAAGGGGTGTGTGTGTGTAGTCACAGAAGACATGTACACGGGCTTGTTCCCACGCGGGCGGCGGGAAACGCTCTTCGCGTGTCGGGCATCGCTCGCTTTATTATTATTATTATTATTAGCGTTTCTGTTGACGTTTACATGAGACAGGCGGCATGAATTTCACAACGTCCGTCCGCCACTGGCGTGGATCGAATATGTCGCGTTGGGGTTTATGACATTGATATTATTGTGAAACGCAGTGGGCTCATCGCCTGCTCGTCTTTAATTCATGATGCACAGTTTTTCTAGCCATGTGTTATATAGGTGATGAGTGGTGTAAGTCCTCATTGACATTTGGATTTATTTCAATTTGTCATTTGCACCCTTCAGAGCTTGACATATGGCTGGCCCCTACGCTGCTTTTTGTGGTATGAAGGGGACTTGATAAACACTATTATTGTGAAGCGGTCATGGTGGCGGTAGCATAATGCAGACATTTGTAATTTTGTTTTCTCTCTCAAAATGGAATTATTCATTTAGAACAAATATCATGATATAATGTCCGTTTGTTGTTTTAGATTCAGATACATGATGTGATAAGACATAATGGAAAGGGTCTACCCTACGATGCATCCCTTGAGTTTGTGTGGGGTTGAGATTACGCTTTTCCCAGATGGATCTATAATTATCTATAATTGCATCGAGGGCGGGGGAGGGGCGGGGGTGTGCCTTTGGGGCAAAGCACAAGGTGAAGGGTGTTATAATCGTATTATGGAGGATGCCCTCGTGGAGAAGATGCACGTACGTACCCAGGTAATTACCGGGGGATGCTTGAAGCATAGACAATAGGTGTCTGTTGCCCATGCGCGAGATTGATTGACGACATTGGCGATGATCTGAGATGATTGGGTGTGAACTGTGAACTGACTGTGGTGCTACTCTCAGTGGCCCCTCGTTAACCACCTTCTCTTTGTATACGGTCGCACAGTTTCGCCTCGTCCTCTCACCCCATCCCCGAGGGCTACGACGACCCCGACACTTATTAAGAATACACCTCCAACAATTCAAACTCGGACGCAAAGGACGACAATACTTACTTTGATTGGAGATGGCAAGGTGTCGCCGTTTTAATTGCCCGTCTACCTTTCCTTCCCGTGTGCATTCGTTCAGCGTTCAAACCTCACACTCACAGCAAACGCTTCATTTTCATCCCCGAGGATTGAATAGAATATCAATATTGCTATTATTATTATTGTCAATTTTACATATTATAAGAGTTTAAAAAAGGGTGATTTAGTGTAGCTCCAAGAGTAAAAGCGAAAACAATACATAGAACGTTTGGAGTCTCATAATTTTCTCTTTTTTGTTTGTTTTTGCATACCTCATTTTTTGGATTTTAGCTTCTGACAGCCCTCATTCCTTCATATAGTTAAACTGAAATTTATAGATGTATTGAGTCTGCGATTTAATCTTTATTGTCTTCGATCGTCTGTCGAGGCTGGTCAGCATGAGTGTCCAGTGGATACCTAACCTTGCCTTTCATTTTGCGTGGCCTACCTTACCCTCGAACTGGCGATACCTTTATATAAAAAAAAGACATTTCAAACAGCTCGGTTTCGTTTTATGCTTCTTTTTTGTCTTTCTAAGACGATGATGAAATGACTACAGACGGCAAAAGGGTGATTGTGCGTGTGTAAAGGGGGG
>JARFNW010084453.1:0-13249 GCA_031763155.1 Dirona albolineata
ATCATCATCATCATTATCATCATCATCATCATCATCATCATCATCATCATCATCGTCATCATCATCATCATCATCATTATTATTATTGTTATTATCATTATTACTATTATTATTATTATCATTATCATTATCATCATCATCATCATCATCATCATCATCATCATCATCATTATCATCATCATCATCATTATTATATACTATTATTATTATCATCATCATTATTGCAGCATTTTCTGCCAGATCGTACGGTCTACGGGTATCAAAAATATTGAGCATTTTGGCGAAGGTACATTTTTAATGAAGCCAAGGGCCACAACCCATTACTTACATTGCCATTCTTGTTTTCAAATTAACTGGGTTACTTCCTTTCTGGGCAGACAATAAGTGTCAAAACACATTGTTTTTTTGTATAGATTTAAATCTGAAGGCAACAACGTTCTGTAAACATAAAATAGTGCACACCTTGTACAGTCCAGGCTGTCGGTAAAAACTCTTTCACAATCCTGTCCATCAGTCCAGAAGATTTCACAATCTACAAACAAATGCACCAAAAAAAAAAGAAGAAAAATAATAGACACTTCCTTTCAAATATGTAGGATTTTGGTATTTTTGTTTTCTATGTTAAATCAATACAAAAATATGAGCTGTGCCAGAGAACCAAAAACTTTTTAAATCAAATTGTATTTAATTCCAATGACTGTGCCTTGTTTACAATAGTGCCTGTGATCACTATTACATAGTGTTGGATTTCCAATATTGTGGTGCAATTTAGTGCAGGCTTCCATCAAGTGATGTTTATCCGTCAATAAAACAATCACAACTTTCACAAAATAAAGATAATCCATCAAGCGTTAGTACGATGTCAACAGGAATCACCAATGTTGTCCAAATGAGAAAATCAGGGGTTAATAATCTTGCCCGAGGAAAAAAACTGAAATGCCTGAAGCGTGGCTCAAACCCAGATCGCTCAGGTTGCAGTGCAGTTCCTTATCCACTCGGCCATCTCGCTGATAAAAGGTGAGTATAAAACACATGAAACTGTATAACAACAATGACAAGTCACATGCTTGCGTAAAGAACCTAAAACATTATAACAGAAACTGTATAGGCGTGTATAACACCTCCTCAAACACTATAACAAGGACACAAACAGGTAACCCCTGTACACACCTCATAAGCCATAGCACTCGAGTGCTGCGCCACCCTGGAAAGCACAGACAGCATTTTGACAACCACAGGTGCCTGGGGTCTCATGGATTCCAGAATAAACTCAAACCGAGTCAGCAGATGTGTCCTCCTCACCAAGGCCTTTCAAAAATAAAAGTAGATAGAAACGTTTAGTTTGTGTCAATGTGAGAGCCAAAGTCACCAAGAGAGAAAAACCATTATTGCATATTGTTTGAAGGATAGCCATACAAAGAGACGATATCAGGTGCATTAGATACAAATAATAGAGGCCACTATTACATTCAAATCAATATTTGTATTTTCTTTTTATGATTGTAGTCAAAATACTTAAAAACCAACAATACGTCTGGGTTGATTTTGCCCACATCATCCTGTTGGGATTTTTGGTGTAGGTATATAAATGTGTTTCAGGAGTGTGTGTATGGGTGTATCTAGAATATGTGAATGAAATATTTACAACAGTTGACCTGATGTTGGAGATTTGGAAACTCATCACTTTGGTTTTTTTCAGTGAATTCTGTGGTTCACGAAATAATTGCTTATTCTTTTATTGGCATCAAAGTAAACCAACACAAATTTCCTTCTTGGTCAAACAAGTTTTATTACATTCTATTTTATTCTATTAAAGACTCTAAATTTAGTGAGTAAAATAACAGGGAGGGAAAACGACAATATACATATTGGATTAGGATGATGTCTCAGAAATAAATTTTATAAGAGAAAATGAGAAAGGGCCATCATGAATGGGAGGGGAGGTCACCACCGGCAATAATTGCTGCAATCTTTATTGCAAATGATAAAAATATCTTTCCATTTCATACTTAATTAGAAGATGAGAACTATTATAGGAAAGTTATCTAAGCGTTTGATATGACTCCTCTTTCAAAAGGATTCATGCACTGACCTCTATAACATCCCTTTTCAACACGTCTCCGTCCGTTTCCTCTTCCTTGTTCTCCTCATCTAGGTCGGCAGGCTGGGCCCATTCCTCCAAGGTCAGACTTGGAGTCAAGGCTATGCCCAAATGACCTAGATGCACTGGCCAGTTCGAGTCTATTGCCTCCTGCAGAATGAAAATGTAGGTATGTGAATAGGGCAAAATAGTCAATAGATTTTACCCCCATCTTCATTGACCTTGCTGTTTTGGAAGTATTAAAAAAAGTAATCCAAAATGAATTGTATAAAAAGGCCTCATTTATGACATGGTAAACAATACATAAACATTTTGGGTTTTCCCTTTTTCAATATTTTTTTGCAAATCGCATCTGACAATGGGATGAGGAAAATAACATTTAATTTCAGTATTTGATATGACTTCTCTATCATTTCATTTTCTTTATTATTAGATGTGTTTTAATTGATAAAGCGGAAACCTGAAACATTTATGTAGTTGCTCACCATTTGATAGCCATACATGAAGCCTTTTTTAACTGAAGTGGTGATGCCATTTTTTTCTATTCATTTTGGATTTTCTGTGCTCCAAGCAGCTTCATTATGATATAATATATAAATGGCATTTATATAGCGCTTATCCACGATCATCACCATGCTCTAAGCGCTTTACAGTAGCACATTTACCCCGGGTAAGCAACGGAACACTCAACAATCAATACGCTACACACTGCCTGTTAGGCGCGAATACAATTTTTAGACAAGGACAAACCATGCTTACAACCGAGGGGACCTCCGAATTTACGTCTGTCTCTGATAGGTCGAGGTAAGCAGCGCAAAGTGTCTTACCTAAGGACACAAACGCCGGTGAGCCAATACATTTCATTATGTATAGATATATATCTTTTTGTTGCTGATGGGTTTAGAACCCAGGCGGTCACCCGTCTATTCACTGGCCACGATAGTCGTGGCTTGTCAACACCAACAGTCGAGTCGTGCTCACTGGTCGGCCACCGACGCCCCCATTGTTTGGTCTTTTTTTAAATAAAGGGATGTTTATTGATGAAAATTTGTCGGTAAATCCCTATTTCTGTGCTGTTTGCCAAGGCATTGTTTTCAGCCATTTATCAATTAAACCACTATCATTTGAATGAATCCCAAAAATAAAATAAGATCACTTTGAAGTTTTAATGTATAAGCATAGACAGTTGATGGAGGCTAGGTAGCCAACTGGTTAGGACAGCAGACTTTCATGATGAAGATCGTGAGTTCAAATCCTATCCCAGTCACTTCTTTGTTTTTCTTGGCCAAGAAACTTTAGCCCAAATTGACTCACTCAAGCCAGATGTAAAAATGGGTACCAGCTTGCCCCTGGGGAAGTAATTTGAAATAGACCAATGTCCTATCCAGAAGGATGACGTTTTGTCACTCTGTCCACTTCACACCACTGAATATGGGATAAGCACCGGCTCTATGGGCCTCAAGGCTTTAAAGGGCTTTACTTTTTCTTTTTGATGCGACAGACCATGACGATGGCAAAAAAGAAGTATCGTACTTTCTTCATCATTGTTGATGAAGAGAGATTTGTTTAGCATGCTGAATTGTATGACGTTTTCATAAAGATTATTTTGTTTCATAAAGCTATAAATCATGTGACATGCACAGAGCATACAAATGCCATTTCATTATTCAATTCATATTCTAAAGCGGGCCACTCTCTAGAGAAGTAGTACTCAAGGCCTAAAAAATGAGGACAAAATTCAAACTGTATAGTGACGAATCCTCACTTTGTTTAATTCATGATAAGGAAATTTAAGTACTCACTCACTCTTTATAAATTCACCGTAAACAGAAACCTATGGGTAACAAATGGTTCAACACAAATTCAAATCACACACAACACATGAGTGATATCAAATACCGTTCTATATTTGCAGGCACTATACTCACACACCTCACATTAAACAAATGACAACAACAAAAACTTGTAGCATTCTTTTTTACGTGTGTGTGTGTGTGTGTGTGTGTGTGTGTGTGTGTGTTATCCTGTAAAATTTGCAAATTGTTAAATCATTAGTTTCTTTAACCGGTTGGGCACTGTGCCGGTGATTTAACTTTTAAAACATACCTCATCTAAAGGATTGCATAGCACTATGCCGGTGATTTAACTTTTAAAACATACCTCATCTAAAGGATTGCATTGCACTATGCCGGTGATTTAACTTTTAAAACATACCTCATCTAAAGGATTGCATAGCAACGCATGAAGGGCATCAATAGCTGCATAGATGACACCCTCTACAGAATCATCTAGGGCCCATCTTAATATCAGGACCAGTCCACCATCCAACAAAACAGGAATTATCGGACCTTCCGTCTTCTCCGACAGATCCCCACACTTGGCCTATAATTATAAATATTAACACAAGATATAGCCTATAAATATGAATATAACACAAGATATAGCCTATAAATATAAATATAAGACAAGATATAGCCTATAAATATAAATATAACACAAGATATAGCCTATAAATATAAATATAACACAAGATATAGCCTATAAATAAAATTATAACACAAGATATAGCCTATAAATATAATTATAACACAAGATATAGCCTATAATTATAAATATTAACACAAGATATAGCCTATAAATATAATTATAACACAAGATATAGCCTATAAATGATATATAAATATAAGACAAGATATAGCCTATAAATATAAATATAACACAAGATATAGCCTATAAATATAAATATAAATATAATACAAGATATAGCCTATAATTATAAATATTAACACAAGATATAGCCTATAAATATAAATATAAGACAAGATATAGCCTATAAATATAAATATTAACACAAGATACAGCCTATAAATATAAATATAACACAAGATATAGCCTATAAATATAAATATAAGACAAGATATAGCCTATAAATATAAATATAAATATAACACAAGATATAGCCTATAAATATAAATATAACAAGATATATCCTTTGAAGCTAAATATAACACAAGATATAGCCTATAAATATAAATATAACACAAGATATAGCCTATAAAGCTAAATATAACACAAGGTGTAGCCTATATAAATAATAGGAGTCTGTATCACTGGCTAAACAAGTACTGGAAAAATGGTGTAGCTTTACAATTTACATATTATTCAAGCCATAAATATATATCTACATTATACTTTTCTGTATTTCTTGTGTGCTAAGATGACAACTGTTTGGAAATTACCAGAGTTTCTATAGCTCAAGAGGGGGCATTAGGATAAAATTGAATTGTTTATACAAACCATAACTAAACATTGCTGGAGGTGCCAGTAACAGACTTTGAACCCAGTGGGCTCCCAAACGTTGCCTAAATTCTTGGTCTATACAATGTCCAGCTCTATGTTGGAACATGTGTAGGTGACCTGGATGAATACGCAGCTGGCTCCAACATTGTGATCTATTGGCAATGGTGTAATAGTAAACAAAAACCTAACATAATAGAATACAAGCATTAAACGAAAACAACAACTCACTTTTCTTATGATCTTTGCCAGGGTATGAAGGGACAAAATCCTCTGTTGCAGATTGGCACTTCTTACCAAAATAAAAAGTTCCTGCAAAGTGTAGCCTGCTCTCTGGTAAACATGGAGGAAATGACACAAAGTTAATTCTGATATCATTAAAAGGCATTTGAAACACAAACAAAAATGCAGAAGTATCAAATAAAGTATTTTACTACTCTCTTCAAAATCTAGATAGCTAGGAGTAAAGATAACAGACAGTCCTTTATCAAGAAGCTGCACAACTATACATTCAGTTTTGTCCTGAAGTGTATTACAGGGCAGAGCTGTACCATGGGAAAATATCAAAAAGTTATCAAAAGGTAGATCTCAGAGATGCCAATTCAGTATGGAAACAGATCTGTTTACCTGGTTTCACTTACATCAAAACCTATGACATTATCTTGCCTTCCAGTACTGATGATATGCCTTTGAGATACAATCATGAGTGTTCAATCTTCATAGTTTTATCAATCTTGCCTTCCAGTACTGATGATATGCCTTTCAGATACAATCATGAGTGTCTTATCTTTATAGTTTTATCAATCTTGCCTTCCAGTACTGATGATATGCCTTTGAGATACAATCATGAGTGTTCAATCTTTATAGTTTTATCAATCTCGCCTTCCAGTACTGATGATATGCCTTTGAGATACAATCATGAATGTTCAATCTTTATAGTTTTATCAATCTGGCCTTCCAGTGCTGATGATATGCCTTTGAGATACAATCATGAGTGTTCAATCTTTATAGTTTTATGAATTTCTTTCATTTCACAGTAACATGTCCACCGCATTGTAAAAATCTTTCCTCCATACTATCATCTGTTCAATCCACTGAATTCAGCTCAGCAAATAAAAAAAATTATTAGCTCAATTTTGTGAAATAACTGTCCCAGTTTTTGGGTTTTTTAAACCATGGACACAACCTCGATTGTAAGCATCGTTGACCGTGTCCAAAAATTTAATTCGCTCCTAACAAGCCGCGTGTGGTGTATTAAGTGTTGAGTGTTCTGTGCTGGCAGATGTTGCATTCTTGTGTGTCGCAAGCACACTATATAATTTGACTGGTTTAAAGTTATCCTGTACATGTATCAAAGCACGACCATCTCCTCTTTTCTTTATATTTTGAATGTTTTAAACACATTTCAAACAAATGAATGCAGCGTGTGTGTCACTTAAGTTCAATTATACATCGACATAGAATATAAAACATGTATCACTGGCATGTTTTAGAGCACAGCTTGGGTGTTTTTCTCTCTTGCTTGTCTTTGCTAGTGCTATTTATTCTACCATAAGATATTTTCAAGGCACACAGTAGCACTTTACTGTTTTAAAGATACTGTCCAAGTCCAAGGCAGCCCTCAAAAATTGCCCATCACATGTTAATTTGCAGTGTGAGGTTTATCTTGAAGAAAAAAAAAAATTTTTGCAGGTGCGTTTATCAAATATGAATTTTTTGTAAAAAGCAACTTTAGACCAAATTGGCCAATATAACACAATGCTGAAATTGATTGTATGAGAACAAATAATCACAGAAACGTCAAACTTTCACTAGCACCTAAATGGGAAGCCCTACTTGACTATCCAAATGATAATTGTAATGTGGTAGTGTTACAATAAGCCGGAATCGTTGATTAAAAAAGCCTTTAAATCAGGTCGCGTGACCTTTCTGGCGTGCGCCTCGTAACCCTTATTAATTGAGTGTCAGGAGCCAGTTGTCAAAGATTTATGGCGTTCAGGGCTCTACCGCAATCTTAACTAAAATGTGCGATCTGACCCTAAATGCAATTCCGTGATTGATTTATTCATTTTTCGGTTTTTTTTAAAGACGAAAAGTGATTGTAAACTAATCAAAGCATTTCCCACCTCCGGTTCATCTCCGTGGTGGTGAAGACCCTCGTGGACTGGGATGTTCTCGTCAACAGCCAAAAAGTTGCCTTCAAAGTCAAACCTGGCAGGTTTACCTGTCTGTGGAACCGATCAAAGACAGGTCAATATCATAGTATAGCCTCACAGTGCAACAACATCACAAGTCATATTTTTTTAAAATTCAACTATTTGTCCCAAAATCAGCATAGGCAATCTATTCATGCGTTAAAATGACTATGATGTGTCATGATTTCTTGCATAATATTTGTCTAAGTGGCCAATATTTCAAAATTTATTTATTTCTCATATCAAATTTGCTAAACTGTATATCACGAGCTAATCTTATTTCACCAAGCCGACAAGATCGTGATTCAGGAATATAGTTAAAATCCTTTCGTTCCCTAAAGATACTGATCACTTAAATAGGAGTCTGATGCATGGTGTGTCTGTATTGGGATTAGTAAAGTATATCTTATCTTTTGATGTTTTATTCATCCTTGTACAGTGGACTGTGCATAAATTGATTTTCAATTATCGTGATCTGTTTCTAGTTTGTCTATCCAATGAAAAGGAAAAACATTTTAGCTTGGCGTCTCATTCTCAGTTAACATTGGTCTTCAAACCGTACTACTACTCGAAGATTATTCTGTTAACCAGTTGGCTGGTGTTACTGGCCAACAGTAATGAGCAAAACACACCCCTCATCTCCCCCACACACGCACACTCCTTCACCCCACAATCGTGTACCTGCGCTATGTGACCACCTAACTTTTTTCTTCCCTTTCTCCGCCTCATTCTATGTATATATTATGCATCAAGTGTGTGTGTGTGTGAGTGAGTGAGTGAGTGAGTGTGTGTGAGTGAGTGTGTGTGTGTGTGTGTGTTTGGGTGTGTGTGTTTGGGTGTGTGTGTGTTTCTGTAATTATCGGCGCTTTTTATAAATGCCATTTATAGTTATAGTAATAGTATGTGTGTTCATTATGTGTCTGTCTGTATGAATGTGTGTGTTTCTGTGTGTTCCTAACCTACCATAGAGTTTCAATACAGCTGCTATGATGGCCAGCCAGTAAGTACCGTGATCAAATTTTCAACAAAGAAAAGGTACAACACTTATAAATTTTTCTCAGATCTTGCACTTTAAAAACAAAATGTTAAACCCATTCACAACTTCCTCATGGATATATCAGTAGTTGTGCCTTGTCTTTTCTTTTCTTCAAGAAAAAAGATCTAAAGAATAACAAGCATACAGTTGAGCATACCCTGATACAGAACATAATAATATGCAGTTATGCTTTGACACATTACCTCTGATGAAATTGAATTAGGTGGAGGCAATTCACTCATCCATTCCATTTTGTCTTTCTCCACAACGTCCATATGTACCCAGCTTTTTTCCGGCTTGAGAGGCAACATGGATTCCGACTCTATTATAAATCATAAGGATATATTCAAAAACATTTGATTCAAACATGCCTTTAATTTTTTCTATTATTTCTTTTTTATTTCATAAAAACTAGCAAATTGATTACATTTGCATTCAGAAATATAATGCTACTTTACTAATGTCAATATCATTTTTATATTTATTTGTTTTTTTGTTTGTGAATGATGAATGACTTCATTGATCCTAATTCATAAAACAAGTGAACATAAAAAAATCAATTATTCACTATTTCACTAATATGCATAAAGCTTAAAAGACATTAATGCTTATGAAACAGTCAATCATAAAATTGTCTTCCTTCACACACAATCCTTATAGGCTTACTGACATTATCTCGCTGCACTTTATTTTATAATATAACTATTTCTGGGTCACTAAACAACAACTCACCCCTCATTGTTTACTTCTCGATTTGAGCTAAAATCGTGTTAAAAAAACTAGTTAAAATATTCAACCGAAGAGGTGTAGCGCGAAATTATGATAGATTCGGACAGCAAAGAAGAATGATCGGGATGTGAAAATTACTCGGATTTTCTACCCTGAAAGTTGTGAAATTGACACAAAATGGAGTTCATTTGACAAAAAAAACAGTTATCGATATGTCTAGACTCGGCTCCAACGATCTGGTCGAAATAAGCCGAGAACACCCATCATATTCTCACAATCGCAATCCCCTCTCTCACTTTCAACTGTGTTATGAATGTTTCATCAATCAATAACAAATCTAAATAAAGTCAAATTATATTATTCTTTTAGAATCATTTTCTTTAGTTACTTATGAATGAGTGTGTGAAGTTAGTACGAAATACATTCATAGCTAAGTGCTACATCAATATTATAGTAAACACTACGACCCTAGCATACATTCTAAGAGGCAGGCCCAGGCACAAATTGCCTTTCACAAATTCAAGTTACATTGTAAAACATTTTATAACAAACCCTTCTTTCCAGGCTGCTGATTTTTTCTGGCTTTTTGTATAGAGAATGATGCTGTCTTTCCACTGTCAGTCCCAGGGCTCTTGGTTACTCCAACTTCCTTTTCTTGTCTCTTATTCTTCAAGTAACTTAAAAGTTTAGGATCTGAAATACAACAACGAAAGAAAATGTAATAATTGTAAGAAAGTCGTCTCCTATATACTTCCTACACAAGAGCTTGTGCAAGTTATTTCAAAGTAAATTCAATCGTCTCACCAAAGATAAAGAAAATACAGCAAGGAGTCTTCTTTTGACACCAACACACAACCAAAGATGGTAACAGAGACTAGCTTTTCTTAGTTATCAAATTCATGATTAATGGTGCAAAACAACTGAAGCTATATAATCTAGAGGCGAATCATTGAAACACAATTAATCTGTCAGTAAAGTGTCTTGCCGCATGGCAAGTATTTTCCCCCTTCCATAGTTCGCATACATTGTACAAGCACCACTAAAGAGAACTAAAGAGAAACTGCCTGACAACCCAATCTGCATAAGAGCACAGTTTTCTTGTTCCCCAGAGGCTTAGATCATAGGTGAAGAGTACTGTATATTGGCGAATATAAATCATTTCGTCAAAACGTATTATTGTGGCAGCTAGAAAAACTTTGGGTTTGTTTTGGGTTTTTTTCTAAATTACCTGCACACTTACGACAGTCAAATACAAAAATGCGTAAAAAGATTTATATTTACCTATAACATGGAATAATGATTAAAAAGAACAAATAATAAAATGAGAATACATCCATATCGCAAATGTCAAGGATCACAACAATGATTTGAACGCTTCACACATATCCCCAAGCAGGTCATAACAAGATTGTTTTTCTTTCTTGACTCTATGAGGAGCAGAGAGTAAGAGCTGCCAGCTATATTGTGTATCACTACTAACTACGCCAAGAACTTGTCCCAAACTGCATTTGATTACATGAAATAATTATTTTTAGAATATATCTCACCAATTGATTCTACAAGCTTCTGTCGCTCTTCAAAAATTTCAGCTTCTGACATTGATTTTAGCCTCTCTAGATTGTCTTTGTGGATCTGTTGAGCTTCGTTGCTACTGTTTGAAGCACTCAATCCCTTTCCATCGATTATACAAGGACCTGCTGAGTCTGTGTAATCTAGCAGGAGGAATCATGGGAAGTTATGAGTGAACATTTTCATTTACTGATAATATTTGGAAATAAACTTTATGAGCAAACATAATTGCACTTAAAATGATATACCTACTTGAGACATTAGAAAAATTACTTAGGCATATCAAATCAATACAATTAAAAGAAAGAATATCTTTTAATAAATTAAATTTTGAGAAAAATCATTATTCATATTCAAAAGTATCTTTAGCTAAATCAACACAAATGAAAAAACAATGTTTTTTGACTTAATGTCTTGATTTTTAAACAAACATTTCTATGCCAATTCATGCTCGGTGCAAAATTACAAAGAATAAAAAATAAAAAATTTTGATTATAACCTTTCTGGGATGTCAAAAAAGAAGATGCTCTCGCATACATAGTTGCAGGTTTATCCACACCAAATTCTTTGGCCGTCTTAGCCTCTACATGTTGAGCAAACAAACTTTTCTTCTTCTTCTGTTTACCCTCAGAGACGATGGATCCTGGATTCTAAAGAAAGGTATAACAAATGTGTAAAATGAATTGTTGAATATATGAAACCAGAAACAGATTAAAGCCCCATTCACTGAGTCACGTTTAAACTGCACAGAAGTGCAGCCCCATATCTAAGCCCTAAATGCCACACATGCAAACCCAGTCTCTGACAAAAACAAAAAAAAAAACCTCGTGCAGGCTCTTAAGATTGAGTTTAATGTTGCATTGGTGTCTGACATGACGAGGGGTAAGGCAAGGTATGCAATGCCTGCCTTGCCTTGTGATTAAAATCACTATTGATATTAATCATCCTTAATGGGAAAAATCATTTTAATTAGTTACTTGAATTTAATCTTCATTCTTCGATATGTCATCGATTTGTTGGTAGGCAATGTACCACCCAGCCTTTCCATAGGCGACAGCACTGACTCATTGTAAGCGCATATTGTCATTGCTTTTCGGCCCAGCATTGTTGAATACGAATAAATATCATGTCTTAATTCATCCTTAACCCTCTAGTGCCGAGTATGAGAAAACTGTCATACTGCTTTATAGCATCCTCAAGTGTCCAATATAACATAATATAATAATATGTCATATCATTATGTATTTCTGATATTACAATGCTTATGATGGAAATTGAATTGTTTCAATCCTGAACCCATTTGATGTGTGTATTGAGAATTAACTTTTTTGTCAGGGGGAAAGTCTGGGTGCTAGAGGGTTAAAACACAACTGATTCTGCTTATGGCGCCAGTGACCCTGTGCAAGATGTGAAGCTGTGACATGAGATGAATGGTCGGTGTCATTGCTGCCAATTTAGAGTTGTCTATTTTTCTTCTCTATTCTCAATTTTATCATTTTTGATTCTTAGCGTATATTTCTAGACGACTATTTAAGAAATTTTAAAGAGTTGGCATCACTGGGTGCCTGATGTGAATTAAGGAATTTTATCTTTTAAACGGCTTGTCCATTCTTCCACTTCAGATTGCTCCCCAATGATGTAGCTTACAACTTACAGTGTGAAATTTTTATCTGAATAACTTTCATCTACAAATGAAAAGTCAGTTTTCAATATTTTTAATTACTTTCACGTTGACCAAGTGTGCATGCCCTGACTATTACTCATGGTAGGTGTTTGCTCTTTCGTGGTTATTTTCTAAAGTATAAGAATTATGCCAAATTTACATTTTTTTTAATTTTATAGAATTCAAGGTCATAATAAATGATAAATGGCATTTACATATCACTTATTCACGATCGTCACCTTGCTCTAAGCGCTTTACAGTAGCACATTTGCCCCAGGAAAGCAACAGAATACTCAACACTTAATACGTTGTACGCGGCCTGTTAGAAGTGAATAATTTTTTGGGACAACATTGCTTACAGCTGAGGCAACCTCAATTTAATGTCCGTCTCTGATGAGACGAGGTAAGCAGCCAGCGAATACATTTTATCATAACTATATCTTGTGATGGTATTGGGTCCCAGGCAGTCATCATTCTATTCACTAACTATGTTAAACACCGCTTAACAACATCAACAGTCAAATTTTGGCCACGACTCGGCCACTGACGTGGGTAGCGGATTAGTCCAGAGGTATTGAGCTTATTTTAAGGTCATCGTCTGACAAGTCTAAACTTTGTGTAAATCGTGATTATAAGTATAAATTTTACGGTGAACGATC
>JARFNW010084896.1:0-13244 GCA_031763155.1 Dirona albolineata
CTGCTTTAAAAAAAAATATATAACATGGCCAGTCTCTCTCTTTCTCTCTCTCTCTCTCTCTCTCTCTCTCTCTCTCTCTCTCTCTCTCTCTCTCTGCTCACACATACATTAGATATTATTGAGGGGCGCGCGCTGATGGCCTACTGTGTTATTACATTCTCTCTGCTGGTTGTAGCGGGTGTGATGTGCGTTGATGAGGTAAAGTGAAACTGATTACCCTGTAGCTGAATGTCTGTGGGTGAAATTAATGTTAATGGCACTAGATGAAACATAATTCCATTACTAGCAAAAAGGACAGCAAAGGTGAACAGAGAACCACAGCCAAATGCATTACTTAGTACGGTAGAACTCAGACTCAACGAACTAGCTCGGTCAGTTATTAATAGTTTGTTGTATGCAAGGTTCGTTGGAGCCGGTAATGCTTTCACTAGCAGTGTGCTTCAGTGAATGAAATAGATCTGGATCTCTAGCTCTACTATTCTCAGTAGCGCGCGACCCCCTATCCACAACTTTCCCTCTGCCTCTCCCACCCCACTCCCCACACACACGCATCCCGCATTGATTGTCTATACACCACTCTTTACTCTTCCCACGTTCGTTCAATAAAATATATTTTAACTAAGTCAATTAAGGAAAAAAAACTGGAATTTTTCTCTGTTCGCTGAATGCAGGGTGTTCTTTGAGTCCGAGTTTGTTGGATTCGAGTTCTACACTATATATGTGCGATAGGGAGTTTGGGTATATTGTTGTTGATTCAAATCCTTCGCCACTGCATTTATTAGTATTAGGGTGGGTACTGTGTTCTTATTGGGGATGATATAATACAGGATAACACACAGTGATATCGATTCTTCTTTCCTTTTGGTGTTTCTCCATTATTTATGAATCTATTGTCTTTCTCTTTCTTTCTTGATCAATTCACCTTTTGTATCTTTCAGTGTAAGGCTTAAGCATCATAAACAATCTATTCCGTCTACAATACAAAATGCCTACAATTTCAGGAAGAAGAAAAACATCCACAGCATCAGCTCTGTCTCTGTGACAGACGGGATTTCACTGTCGGATACGGACGACGGTTCGTCATCAACGGATGATAAGATAGCGTTCAGAAATAGCCAGGGGTCTGGTGAGAGCTGGAGCCAGGGAGAATTGTCATTGGATGACGACACACGCCAGAGCATTCGACAGTACAGCTTTTCCCTGCGTGGCAGCCGCACCCTTCCAGACGAAAATACTGGTCATGAAAGTGTAAGTTGCCGTAAATTGTTCTTGTGCGGAGGGATAACTTTATTACATTTCTCTATTAAGCTTTTAAGGAATAATGAATGTTTGTATTTGATCAGGATTTTATATGATAAGCAGTAGGAATCAAGGTTTACAATAGCCTAAATTGTGTCTCGTGAATTGAAAAAGTTGTGACGAAGCTACCTTTGTACAGTCTTTTGAGAATGAAGACAGAAAATCTGCATTGCTTAACCCATTGCTTTCCATTTCCACCAAGGCTTAGCAGCAATTATACCCCTAGACCTTCAAACTCAGTGAGATATCTCTGCCATATCAAACATATCACACCGCTAGAACCAAGATAAAAATTGCTTTTTAAAATGTTTACCATAGTCAACGGACCCATCCGGCCACATAAAGGATACAGGGGTATAAATCCCGTCAGGTGCATTGAAGCGCAATTTCTATGGCAGCGTTTGTCCTTGCCCAAAAATTGTATTCGCGCCTAACAGGCAGCGTGTGGCGTATTACGTGTTGAATGTTGCTTAGCCGGGGTAAATGTGCTACAGTAAAGCGCTTCGAGCATGGTGATGATCGTGGATAATCTCTATATAAGTGCCATTTATTATCATTATTATTAAAATAAGAGCAACCACTTCTCTTTTGATGCATAGGACTTAAATCCTAAAGGGAGAGATCTGTCAACACAAGAAGTCCACTACTAGTGTGGTAATTCTTTGTTTTGTTTTTGTGCTTCTCCTCCTATTCAGATGTGCATAGATGTAGAAAATCAAGACCCAGAATGCCCTCGGCTAACAGCTGACAACGTCAGTGAAGACCAAGGGACTTCAACACAAGCATCGTCATCAAGAACATCCCCTCTCTCAACAACACCTTACTACCCTCCCAACAGCCCTGCCCACAAATATCTCAACAAACGGACGTTCAACATGCGATTGAGGTCATACCTGCAGAAGCCACTGAAGAGGTCAGATTCTGTTTTGTTTCTTGCTCATTCTCTATCCATCTATACAGTGGATATACCGATCACATAGAAATTAAATTAATCGGACCAGCAAAATCAAAATTCTGACGAAACACTGGTTTCAGGGCGAGGTATCCCTTTTTGAACATACTACATCAGACATGGAATGCTGAGCTGAAATTTCCAGATGAAGCCATTCATGATACAATCTTTTTTTAAGTTTGTTTATCGAGTCCCCTTGAAACTACAGAAAGCTTGTAGGGGCCAGCCATATGTCAAGCTATGAAGGGTGTACATGACAAATGGAAGTCAATCCAAATGACGAGGACTGACACCACTCATCTCCTTATGCATGGTTAGAAAGACTGCATAAGAATTTATTATTCTTTTATAAAATACCTATTGGTGTTAGATTCCATGATACAGTTTCCCATTGAAAAAAAACGTTTACAGCCTCAGCAATGTACAATAAATAAGTTTTTACATTGTTGCATTTAGTGGTACTACCGGTACATTAGCATTAGCAAACAAGATGTAATTGTTTCAAACTGTTTTGTTTGCTTGAGTAAAAACAATTTTTTGGTTTGTATTAGATAATAATAGCTATAGTCTATCATGAATTAAGATGGTTTGTAGTGTAACTTGTTATTAATGGTCAATGGCTTAAAACCTGCTCACCATGAGAGGAAGCATCATTTTAATCACTTTTTTAAAATGATTGTTTTATTATTATTAATTATCATTATTATTTTTTATTTAAAAAATGTTATTATTATTATTGTTATTATTATTATAATCATAGTAATTATTATATTTAATTTGTTTGATGGGATTTAAAGTCTACATTGATTTGTCAAATTACTCATGTGTCACATTTTCTCCATGTTAAATTTCAGGTTTCAACAAGCCAAAAAAGAGATGTCTAACCCATGTTCCCCATTCCGCTCGAAGGCCACATTTGACGAGGATAAAATGCGACCTATGAAAAAGAGACCATGATTGGAATTGGGCGAAAAAAGACGGATTCAAAGACAAACATTATGATTCCAATTTACTTATTATTTTACTTATTTTCTTAAAGTCAAAAGAGGAAGTCACTCCCATTTTTTAATCACGGTGTTCTATTTTTGGATATAAGGTGACGAAATGCTAACAAAATGGAAATTTACCAATCTAAATATAAAGAACAACAAAGTTAAACGCAAAAGGTCATCCATTCATCTCTACTTCCCTATCAGTGAGGTCAATTTTTTGGGGGGAAATAGGAACAAATAAGGGCCAGTGAATATATAAGCAAAATTAACGGGACAGCAAAAGCAGATCGGCTACAATACAATGAAATCATGACAATCTGTCCAGCATTATTTTTCTGTGTTCACGTTTTGTTTTGGGGAGCCAGTGGTGCAGTGGCTAAGGTTCTCGCCTTTGGTTTGAGAGGTCGCTGCTTCGAATTCCGGTGGAAGCACTGGTATTTTTCGCAAGACCTCGATCCCACTTTGTGTCATTGCACTGTGGCTGACGCCTGGGTCATTCCCGTCTACCCTCGGAATAGACTCTAAGGACAAATTTCCCCCTGGGATGAATAAAGGGAATTCATTTATTTATTTTTTTAATGGCAACGTAAGGATAAAGCTAATCTATTTATCGACCCCTTTTGAGCATATTCTGCAAAACTTTTGTTTTACTTTTTTAAAATCCTGACGACATTACTGACATGAAAAATTGTACTTGTCTACTCTGTGTCGTCATCATATTTTGATGTCATCTTCTCTCTTATTCAAAACCTATGGATGTCAATTGTGTATGTGATTTGTTTGGTAATATATTGTAGTTAAAACAATGCATGTCGTCAAGTGTTAATATAATATGAAATAATTTTGAATACAGAGGGTTTCAAGCTTCAGGTTAAGTCAGGTTTTCGTTCTTTACCATTTCTTTTTGTTCCTTGTATTTTAGTTAAGTGGACGATTTATTTTTTTCCTGTTTCAGAGCTAGAACAGTTTACTTGGAATCCTCTGTAATTAATCCGTGTGAACAAACATATCTATCCCTGTGATATAATTGTACATACTGTTTCAAGCGTACTCAATTATTTTTTATTTTTACTTTAATAATTTGCACTCCAAAAGAACTTGCTGACTGACATCCCAGTGTGTTAATTTAAGCTTTACTTACATATTTGCTTTAACTTTAACTTTAAGCTATTTATCTTCATATTCATGTTTGTAAATTATATAGATTGTATGCAGATGAGAAGTATTTTAATGAATTATTATTACTATATTATATAATTTTGAATTAATTAGAGTAGATAACCTTTGTCGTCATTTTTCATTTCTACATTTCACCACACTTATTATGCATTCCCCTGAGTCACTTTTTGATGTTGGAGAAAATATCTTCTTTTTTTTCTTTTTTTATGAACACTTAGCAATCTATTTGAGTTTTATATTTTATTCAAATTAGGAAATTAATATTATAGTGGTAGGTACATAGTTTGCACGTTTCATAACATCCAAAACATTACTCAAGCAATTGTGGAATGAGCTTTTACTGTTTATATTAATTGAGACAATTTTTATAACATTTCTTTGTTGATCTGCCTGCAATATTTTGTTGAATGAATAGTACCGGTACCCACTTTGTAGTTGTAGAAGTAGACATTTTTTAACAAGTTTATGGTGTTCAATTTTGATTGGATTGAAACTGTATAAAATAATACTATGTAAAGAACACTCTTTTTCTCAGTGATTGTCAGAGGAAACAGGTATCTATCAGGCAGTGGGTATATATATATATCGTTGAATGAAAATACCAAACCGTGCATGTCCGAAAAAAATTGGTTCATTTTTTTTTATTATATATAAGCATGTGTATTCGTTCTGCCCTATACATTACAGTTTTCTAAATATAGCATTGAAAGGTCCCTATACGTTACAAGGCCAAGGTGTGTAACTCCGAAACTGATAACCAAACTGTGCAGGTCGACCATGTGCTCTCCCCTTGTAAAATTTTGATTAAACAACATAGACAGTTTGGTATTTTCAATGACGATATGTATAGCTGCAATCCGGAGCTACATTAGTTGGGACCAATAACAATTTGGCTTCGTAACAATTTTGTCAACGTGGGGGAAAGTCGGTGTATGAGTACAGTATTACTATTTGCATATTTTTGACATATAGTACCTGCATGTTATTTCAATTTATGTAACTGGTGTTGTTAACATGTACAGGACATTTATTTACGATTCTTTTCAAACCCGGTGTAGTATAAGTCATTTCTTCTTTCTTATGTTTAAATTTTGTTCTCTTTTGTTTTTCTCTGAACGTGTTTCTCACAAATGAGCATATGTTTATAATGGAGGACAAAGCTTAACTTAAAGGCTAAATGGTTAGATATTTTGAAAGTAAAGTGACATATAGAGTTTCTTTGTAATATTGTTTTATTGGAAAAATAACTCTTGTGTAACAAAGATCTCTCTCTCTCTCTCTTTTTATTTTTACGATGTCACTTCAGCACCCTTGCAGAAAGAGTTTGGTTTTTTGAGTGAGAGGCTTGTCTCCTTGTTTAGACAATGCTGGAAAGGAACAAACATGGACTGGATGAGAACCCAGACCCCCCTTTTGCAAACCTCAGTTTGTCATTTTGTTGTCACCTCAATTGACATTGTTTCAGTACTAGGTTGAACACAAAATATTGTGTAACAGAGAAAAAATACTCAATACGAATAAACTTACAACTTTTCATTAACCAATCCGTTTGTGTTTGAAAAATATCCTGTGTGCATTTTTCCATGAAAATTATTCTAATTCTTAGACTTAGTGCCCTTGAATACATAAGCATATATATAAAATATATTCTACCCAATTAAAGAAAAGCAATTTTGTACATTTTTATGTGTTTGTTTGCTAGCAGCTTTTGACATTTGAGAAAGACCTAGACCCTATGATTTAAAAAAGTATGCATTTGGTTGTATTTCACTATCTTCCAACTGTTCAAATGCATCTTTTATATGTATACTTCAAATTGGAGATGGGATGAAATCAATGTGTATTTTCATAGGGTTTGAAGTGGATGGATTGATTGAGTGGTTAGGACAGCAGTCTCTCGTGGTGAATGTTGGGGAATCGAATCCTTTCGCAGCCACCTCATTGTTTTACTTGGACAAGAAACTTTACTCCAATTGCGTCACTCATCCCAGGTGTAGAAATGCGTATCAGCTTACAGCTGGGGAAGTAATATGCGATAGCCAAGCACAGCGTCCTATCCAGAAGGTTGACGTATTGTCACTCTATCCGCTTCAAGTTACGGAAATTGGGATCAGCACCAGTTCTATGGGCCTCAAGGCTCTTATGAACTATACTTTCTTATATCTTTGAATTGCTAGCCACTGTGAAATCTTGATTATCCATCTCTTGTTTTTCCTCATTGTTCATCTTTTGCCAATACAACTATGCACATTCCCATCTCATTATTCCAGTTTTCCCAATTAGGTAGGTAGGTACTTCATACTTACATTTACATGGATTTTTTTTTTTTTAATATCCGACTTTGATAACAAGCATGCAAATTGAATGTGTTTAGTCTGTCACCAAATGTCTTTGTGCCAATATACATACAATCAATTTAGTTTACTAAATAAATCATATTATTATCTCCAAAGTTGAAAAATAGTGTTGACTCTTTTGTGGTTTTCGTTTGTGGTAATTGTTTACTACGGTACTGTCAACCACACCTCAACTAAACTCTAATACGTTGATCTTCTTATAAAAATCAAAATACTTGAGCGAGGTGGTAATGCGCCCTAACTCTATTCCCACCAAACAAACAAACCTTTATCACTATTATTTCATTAAGGGGGGGGGGGGGAGAAAACGACACAAACAATTTTCTTAAATTCAATATATTTATTTATGTTCATGATACATACATATAATATACACATGGTGACCCCCCCAAAATGCATGTCCCACGAAATTAATGTTTTTTGTAGGCACCTAGTACTAAACCATGATCAATGTAAAGGTCTATGGTGTCCTTTGACTTTGATTATTGAAGAGCATATTCTGTCCAATATTGTATCAAAGGTTTGCAAACTCAATTCAGTTCATTGCCGACAATGGCTTGTGGTGATCATAAAGTGTCTCAATCGCTGACTTGTTCCGTTCGCTACAACTCTAAAAAGGGCTTGGTGAATTTATACAACGATGAATTGTTACATTGAATCATTCAATCAACACTTGACAGGAAGAATTGTGATCTCACTCGGGAGGAAGTCTGGGTTTTAAACTTTTGTAGTTTGCAAAAAATATTACGAATGTGATCAATTGTAATTAGTTGAGGAATCTGGACAGCTTCATTTTAGACTAGGTGTTAGTGTCCACCCCAGTGTAACACTAAGTACAGACTGACCCATTCACTAATGCTGGGATAAAACAAGACAACATACTGAGTAAACAGGATGAGTAAAATACTTTGAGAGCACCAGACAATTATTCAGATAAATGGCAGAGATTACGATTCCCGTGGAAAACATCACAAAATGTCCAGAAGTGGCCCTGTAGAAAGATAGAAAAAAAGATCATCTTTAACTTTTAACTATGCAGCTTTTAACTATGCAGGAATGTGTAAATTGAAGTCAAGAAATGCATTTAACACAGCAACCATGCGGTAACACCAAATGTTTCATTTGTTCAAGTCCAGATTGTTGAGAAATTGAGATAATAAGCCATATCAACACTGAAGGGTACAATAGGTATATCTAGTATTGATATAGAAATAAAGAACACAATAAAAACTTACTCTCTGCTTCCAAATGAGGGTTATCCCTGTCCACAATCTTGAGACATTCATCTCCTAGCTCAGTAAAGATTGGTTCCTGCATAGCTTTGGCCATGCCCAGTGATGGGTTTTCTGAGTTGACCAAATTCTCACACATAGCCCTCAAATGGGGATTTTCCAACAATTTACTGATGTGTTTGCTGTCTCCTGTCACAGAAAAAAACCAAAAACCCAAAAACTTGTTAAACCCCATTTTCAAAATTGCTCCCATCCTAGACCAAAGAATAAATGTGACCTGATTTGATTCAAATTCAACTTGTCCATATGGTATATCCTGACTTTATTTTTTATCTAAATGAATTCACACCAGCACAGTTAATGTTGTTATATAACAATAAAATTTAAAAAATGAAAAAATTCCCTTTATTCACCGCAGGGGGAAGTTTGTCTTTAGGGTCTATTCCAAGTTTTGATTGTAATTAAATGACCATTCAATGTTTATAATCAAATTCACTGTTCCAAAAAGTTTGGGTCAACTCAAATAATATCTTATCAACACAATTTGGGGTTATTATTGAATAGGTCACAAGTAAAAAATATAACCAATGAGACCAGCAAAAACTTTCATAAAACTTTCAAGTGAAGGTATATTTTTAAAAACCCACTTACTTAATAACTCTAACCGTGGCATAATGACTGTATCATTTCCATGGTCTTCATTTGGGAAACCGTTTTTCGCAACTTCAGCTAAACGAAAGAGACAATGAAAACAAAGGAGAATATATCATTATTGTAAAAAAGTGAGAATTTTCATTGTCATTAAAAAAAAAATTAAAAATAGAATTAATCAGAAGCATTGTTTTTTAAATCATCAAAACGAGTGGACAAGAGCAAGAAAAATTTTAAAGGTTGTGAAATTATCCCTCAGAATATCTGAATCCTGTAACTGTTAACTTAATTGTGAGGTCTTGTGATATTGAAAAACATTCATATTATGATCATGCCTCTGGCAAAATTTCCAGTTTCTATAGCTGTTGGGTGAATACCTGAGGCTACAAAATCATGTCTGGTCTAGACATGAGTAATATGGAACAGTGTATTGCTTCTTGAACCAAACAAGGTTTATTGGCACAGTGGGCTGATCCCCTGCTTGCCTTAAAATCTTGATCCATAGATTTTCCAGCTCTGTATCAGGTCATATGTACTAGTGGGGCACAGACTCACACTTAACCTGGATACATTATAAGCTGGGTCTGCGCATCGATGCCTTCTGCCTAGTACATGGTCCTCGGCTAGACACAGAGCTGGTCCCTACACTGATTACGGTAGGTTCTATAAGAAACAGATAACAAACAAACAAACACATATTATGATTACAATTGGTAGGATTTTGATAATAATCTGTACATCATGCCTCAGAAAATCTATTTCACGCTGGACAGGAAGATTGACATGACACTGATCACAGTATTAGAAAATACCAATATCTTTTACTTTTAGTCAGTTCTTCACATTTTCAACACACCCACACAAAAATAGAAAACGTCTTCTGTCCAATGATGTCTGTGTCAGTGTCAGTTCTTTTCTCTAGAGCAGATGTTTGAGGAAATATAATAAAAATCAAAATCAAAATATTATTGAGATCACTTACCAGACCACAATGGATAGTTGGGCACTTGTGTTTTATTGCTGGCAGTGGCAGGGGTGGTTTGAGGTGATGGGACAGCATTCTCTGCTGGAGTTTCAGAACACTTCTCTACAAATAAAAATTGGTAAAAGTACTTCAATGTCATAAGAATAAAATCATTAAAGCAACATTCTCAAGTGCACAAATAACTCAAACTGTCACGAGCCCATAGAACCGTCCTTCCATGATGAGACAGCTGTTTAAACTCTCCGTTTTACAGCTGCCCTTTCATCCCCACTATCATGGGAACTACATCGACTCCCACTCCTAACAAAAAAATGTATTAGTATCTTTAAAGCTGCATCGCAGGTTTACAAATAGCCAGAGGGGCTGCCCCACTCCATCTTTCAAAACTTGGGAACCCTTACAATCCATAGGCCCCTAAAACAAAACCAAGCACTCAAATTTTTCTTTTATCAAGGTCCTGTTGTCTGGAAGACAAGCCACGTCATTTAAGGAAGTAAAGTCCTTTCGAGCCTTGAGGCCCATAGAGCCAGTGTTTATCCCGGTCTCCGTAGTGTGAAGCGGACTGAGTGACAATACGTCACCCTTCTAGAAAGGACGCTGGTCTATCGCAGATTACTTCCCCAGCTGTAAGCCGGAACCCATTTTTACACCTGGGTCGAGTGAGGCAATTGGAGTAAAGTTTCTTGCCCAAGAAAAACAATGAAGTGTGAGTGATAGAATTCGAACCCACGACCTTCGCCATGAGAGTCCGCTGTCCTAAACACTCGGCCACCTCACCTCCATCTAAGGAAGAGATACATTTAAAAAGAACCTCAAGACTTATACTTATATTTTTACTTCATAAAATCAAACTTTGGAAAAATCACAATGGTCAATATTTTTATTTTTTTTAGCAACATGAATTAATCACTCCTCTATTTATTTCATTCACTTTTCCGACACCAAAAATAAAATTTCTGGAGCAGATGGATATTTCATCATTATATATAATTGTTATATTACCGTCTACTTTTATTCCACACACAACCTCATTTCAAACACATGATGACCAGACTAGACTTCCACATTTATATGCTAAATCTACTAGTCAGGTCTGAAACCCGCCTTCTAGCTTCATCGACACAATGCGAAAGGACAATTCATGACAGATGTGTGTGGCTGGCAGATGATATAGGAATATAGTCATGAGTAATGTTAAAATGGTGACATGGTCAGCACCTAGTCGTCACCAGACATAATTCACTAATCCGACAACAGACAGTGTGGGATAACTGGCAGTAGATTGCATGTGTATATTATATATATGTAAAACACCCAGAGTTTGTTTCAACAAAAGTGGCATTATTAAATATAAGATGCACATTTTATCATTCTTATAATTATTATTATTATCATTATTATTATTATTATTACTATATAATAAGGAGTTTTCTTCATCAATCTAGAAATTAATACATTTCACAGCTACATAAATAATAGGGTTATTACATACTTTATTTAAAAACAAACCTTTATGTGTTTTGCAGCATGACACAGAGCAGCTGAGGACAGACAAAAACATGAGGGTTAGTTTTTCTTTTATAGTAAATAAATTAATTGCAATATCTTTTATCAAATTGAATGGTGACGACAATGAATGAAGGGGTTTGTTTGGCTTTATGTTGGTAAGGGCAGGAGTAGGAGGTTTGGTTCCTAAACAAACCAGGACCAGACCCTTTTACTTTTACGACACTCTGTCTGTGCCAATATATATGTAATTTGAAATAGATAGTTGAAATGCAAATAGCCAACACCAAGCACTTGATTCTAATCCTACAAAGATTCACACATCAAATAATTGGTGCATTGGTTATAGTTATAGACGTCTAGTCTAGTTATGTAATTATGTAAACTTTAAACTTAAAATTAAAACATGTGTGTCACACTTCTTCTAGCTAGTTAGACTATAGACACCCACATCCATGAAAATAGCACCTTTGATCTTTTCAATAGATCTGTTATTAATAAGGCTGCGGTTATTCGCACAATTGTTCTTATAAAACTTTGTGGGTTATTCGCACAATTGTTGTAAGTCGAAGTCGCCGATTCCAGTTCCAGGTGGGCTAAAGCTGGATCCTTTATCTTTGTTCATGTTCTTTTCACAAACTGCGGAGAGGAGCTTGTAGAAAAACGCTCAAGTGCTTCTGAAAATTCTTGAAATGTGGAAAAACAAGAGCCACATTGAAAGTGAAGAAAGGCTGCCATTTTTCTCACGAACGGTCGCTTATTGTGGAATAACCATACCAGTTATTCGCACAATAGAGCCACATATTTTTCTAACGAACGGTCGCTTATTACTTATTGTGCGAATAACCATACCAGTTTTCGCACAATTGTGTGAATAACCACTCCGTATTAATAATTAACAGATCCATTGAAAAGATCAAAGTCAAAGGAATCAATCAGCCCCTGTCTACCCCCCGTTTAAATTAAAATGTGTGTAATTGTAATGAAATGTCATTAAAAACCTAAGACCGACTATACTATTACTATTAGTATTAGACTTTCATGGACAGTGGATTTCAATAATTGCATAGTCTGGAATTGGAGAATGCGCCCACGAGTGAGTGGGAGTGAGAGTTATGGAACCGATTAAAATATACTACCGTCATACTATGACGATGATTATATGATGGCTAAGAATAAGAAGAAGTAAGAAGATTATATTATCATGATGAACAGAACAGAACAGAATGAATATTCAATGAATGCTTGTTTAGTTTAATAAATGTTTTTATACCGAACTTACTATCTTGCAAAGCATTTTGGACATTTGTACTTCAAAGTTTCAATTTCACATATAACACATTTATCCATGATCAAAAGTTTAGACCCAAAAGATAGACGTCTTGTCTGTCCAATCTAACTGGAATATAAATCTAAGGAAGTAAACAATCGCTAAACACTGAAACAGAGAACTGAGTGGAGAGCGGAGGGAGAGCCATGCGTTTTGTTTACGTAGGGGAAATAACTCACGAATATTTTCTGTTTCTCACACCGATGACGATGGTTATCCATCGTTATTTCCAACTGGCCACCCACCACACATGAGAAACCTAGTTTCCAAACATAATTGTAGTTAAAATATTAGGTAGACGAAAATTTGGATTACTTCAAATTTGATCTTGCGAAATCATAATTTTAGCCAGATGTCTGCCACTATGTAGCGTGATCTTTTTTTTCCCAAGGAGCTTTGACATTGTAACATTATCCCTCATCCCACCCTATTAAACCAAAGTAAATGAAGAGGGAGCGGGCACTGATGGTCTAAGTAGACAGAATGATAGTGGGAAAATGTAACAGTGCCAGTGAGAGACAAGAACAGAAAATAGATAAAAGATTTTCGTCGACCGGGGGAATCGAACCCATGCCTGCCACGGCAACTCCGCCTCGACGTAAACAGATCCGCCGCCTCTCAGCCACACGAAAACATTGAAGAAACTCATTCTTGTAGCCCTCTTCATGGATGTCTGTAAACTCTGTATCTGTATCTGTAGAGTTTTCCAAAGTATCTCACAAACGAGCAATGCTTATGGAGGTGTGTGAGGCTTGGCACGC
>JARFNW010085007.1:0-13244 GCA_031763155.1 Dirona albolineata
TCCTGTCTCCATGCCTCGTTGATGATGAAGTCTTCTTTTTTTGATAGATAGAAAGGAGATCTGGATTTAAGTCTTGTACTATCTCCCTCTTGTTACTTCTCCCCCACCCCCCATCAACCTTGTTATCATTATTATTATCATCATCATAATCATCATCATCATCATCATCCAATCCTGAATGAAGCTACCGGTGTTGAGTCCTTGAGAAAGACTTTTTTGTCCGCACTCGACTCAGGTGTGAATGAGTACCCAGCTACAGGAAGAGACAAAAAATTGTCAGTTTGTATGATGAGCCTGATTGACAGGCTACTCAACGGTTGTGAATTGCAATTATCAGTTCTGCTCAGATCAGTGAATGGACGCGAATTTCGTATCTTTTTTTGTTGTTAGTAAATTTCATATAATCTTAGTCTTAACATTTTTCCCCATGTGATTTGACTTGAGTTTCCTTCCATAATAGTGTGCATTTATATAGCGCTTATTCACGATCATCACTATGCTCTAAGTGCTTACAATAGCACACCTGCCCCGGGAAAGCAATGGAACACTTAACACTTAATACGTCACACGCAGCCAGTTAGGCGCGAATACAATGTTTTGAGACAAGGACAAACGCTGCTTCGCTACAACTACAACCGAATCAAAATGAACTCCGAGATTTCTAACAATGTTAGATTTATCAACTATCAACACATTTTTATTATTTTGAGTCTCCAAAATATAAGTGTTAGTAGCCCAAATCAACGTTATCATATCATAATGTATTTCAGTTTGCATATTTGGACACTGTATGTTTATTATGGTCAGGAACCTCCTTGATTAGATATGGTGTAACGAAAAGGAAAGAGAATGCAAAACATTAGAATGCGAGACTACTTTGTGATGGTGTGTGAGTTCAGAGTTTATAGGTCAACAAATGTAATGGCCTTGGTCCTTGGTCAAAGGTCTTGTTTTCTTGTGGAATGAATGACTGACTTGACTTGAAACACCTAGACCTAATAAACGGTTCATTGTTCCAAGTCCATTGTGATACAATTGACTCTTAGACTAGATTATATTCAAATCAAATATAATGTCAGTACCTGGAGGTTTGCTGGCTGGAAAACTGGCTCTTGTCACAGGTAGGGACACTACCTGCAGACTGCAGTGAAACTGAAACTGAAGTCCGAAACACCCACTATTTTTATCGAACTCGCCGGCACCGGCCCAGGTCGAGATGTTTGTTTGTTGTCAAGGCAAGATGGAAATATAAAATATACCTGTTGCATCTACTAACTGGGAAAATGGGGTAATGCTATTGTTATTACATTCTGTCATTCTATTGCTAAAAGAACAGCTTCAAGCAACATTTCTTATGTCAACAATTGACTGGAAATGGAAAGCTTACGACTTTGACAAGTTGACACAAACTTGGTTGCGCTAGAAAGAAGAGTTCTTTTGGTGGTGGCTCATTCATTTGGTTTGTAAGGGGGTTTACAGACTTTACTTTATACAATATATGTGAGGTACGACGGCAAAACTCATGGGAAGATGTGCTAGCCACGTCCGAGTAATCAAAAGGAAGTAAATTAGTGCCGAGCGGAGAACCGGTTCCCAGAACCGGTTCTCCGATTCTTGGTTTGATATTTAAGAACCAATTCCAATGAGGACAACCACTGGCGGTTCTCAGAACCGCTGACTGTCCTCGGTTCTCAGTTCTCTTCTTACTATCACTACCTTCCAGCGTTTCTTGTCGCTTACTCCAACTCCAACCACTCCCACCCTTCCCACTTATTACATGTACTTTTACTTTACCCACCCCCTCTTTCTCTGACGCGCGCACACAGTGACACATACACATGAAGTGATCAGTGCTTTAGCACACGCACACATCACTGTCCCATTCACTCTCTTTCTCTCTCTCTGGCTGGACTGCACAGCACAGCATTGACTGTTAGCGTAGGTCCCAGCGGTTCTCACAGTTCACGGTTCTCGAGCAAGTCCAAGACCCATAGGTTCAAAAAAGAATCGGAACCGATTCTCGCGATTCTCAGTTCCAAAGAACCAACTGTCCTCGGTTCTCTTCTTACTATCACTACCTTCCAGCGGTTCCTCGGTTCTACGTTTCTTTTCGCTTGTTGCTTACTCCAACTCCAACCACTCAAAGATCTGCAGAACCTCGATTCCCAAAAAGCTTAGAACCGCTCGGCACTAAAGTAAATCAAAAAGTCGTATTGTGGGTTATTTTTTACCTTTTTTAAAAATTCGGATTCTACAACTTCAAACGTTCAAGATTGAAGAAGCTTATCACAAATGGATTTTACCAAATACCTATGATAAATCTACTAAATTTTTATTTTTTTTAACCCATGAACCCTAACATGCCAAAATTGAAATATCTGTAAACGTGGATTTTCTCGTGTTTATGTTTTCAGGGGTCACTGTCTTTAAATGTTCATAACTCCGTCCCTAGTTGTGATATATATTTAAAGAATTAAAGCTGCATTGGGTTCAGAAAAGCAATATTGATAATACTAATAACTCAAATTTCAAATTTTGCTCTTCCATCAGTTTTTGCCACGGTGCCTCTCATGTTATACCCATGTGAAACATGTGGCAGGCCTGTACTGTGACAGGATATATAAGAGGCATTGTCATTGTGTTGATTTTTGTTTTTCTAAAATTCTGTGGTGTAAGTGTAACGCTTTGGAGTTCTTGTTTTTTTCAGGTGGAGCCAGTGGAATAGGACGAGCCGTTTGTTGTGCTTTTGCTCGTGAAGGAGCTAAAGTAGCAGTCATAGATATCAATAAAAATGGTGCAGAGGAAACAAAATCCATGATGGTAAATCGTAAGTGTCTACATGTTATAAAGTACATTTAAGATGGTGCTATCATCTATATTATAAAAAGAATGAAAATAGAATCCTTAAAAGGATATTTATTTGATTATGAACTACCTTAAGATGGACTGAAGAAAATGTAGGGGGGAAATAATATATCATAAAAAGTGGTGAAAGGAGAGGAATGGCATTAGTTAATGTGGAGGAAATTGTTATTTTAAAAAAATGAAATGCTCATTAAAAAGAACCATACATTTTTAGAAACAAAAAGGTAAGAAAAGAATCCTGGCCTCTATATTAAAACAAATGTAGGCTTTTCATTCCTAATCCTAATGCACCTTTGAGTCTTTGTACGATTACAACAATTTGATATATTGTTTTGATCTCCATTATTTCTTCTCTCCCTTTGTGTCAGCATCGGAACATTTTTCTGCAGCCAGTGATATTTCCTGTGCTGCATCTGTGGGTGAAGTATTGTCTCAAATTCAAGGAAAATTTGCGTCCACTCCCACCATTGCTGTAAACGCAGCAGGAATAACAAGGGACAAAACCCTGCTCAAGATGACGGAAGCGAGTTGGGATGAAGTCATCAACGTTAACTTAAAGGTAAGTATCAGATAAAGCTACTCTTTTTTGTCATCGAGTCTACTTAAGTGTTGCACTGTAACATAGGAACTTAATCAATGCTGAATATTGAGCTTTTAACCTCATGAATAAAACATTTGAGACAAGCGGGTGGTAAACCCACTGCTTTGTAACGGGTGAATTTAGATTTTGCTAGGGAGTAAGTCACAAGTGAGATTTTTTATACTGCTTACCATCATGCCCAATGTAGCCACGGGACCTCCTGTATTTTGTCCTATTCAAGAAGGCTAGTGTTCCAATGCCACTTTCCACACAGCCAGGCAACATACTTTGTCTTATGGAATGCCACTTCATTAGAAAACCAAAAATCACTCACTGTTGCAGGTAGCATTGAACTTGTACAAGTGGTGGAACGTTGATCCACTCTGCCATAGCATTTCTGGTACGGCAGCTGTAAAGACATAAAATTTTGACTCTTTGAAAGGTGCTGTATGATAGTCAAATACAGAGGACAACTGTTGATATGAACGCTGACCGTGTGATTTCATAGAAATATATAGTCCTGAATTTAACTTGTAAGTTCACATCTTTAAATCAAGGCACACCAACATCCTATCCAGGGGATGAGAAATTGTCTCTAATATAAGTATTAGCTCATAATGATAATAATAATGATAATAATGTACATTTATATAGCGCTTACTCACGATCATCACCATGCTCTAAGCGCTTTACAGTACCACATTTGCTCATGCCTGGGTGGATTGCCGTAATGGTAGAGTGTCCAATCATCCTTGACCTAGATGCAGTCGATGCCAATTCAAGCATGCATTTGATTCCTGCTGCCAACCGTGATTTTTCTGTCCTTGTCTCTTTCTGACACTGAATTGCATTCCCTCTATTATTTTTTGTTCACTTGTTTTCCAGGGAACATTTTTGGTGATGCAGGCTGTCAGCAGGGCGATGAGGGAGGCAAAGGTCGAAGGTGGAGCCATCGTAAATATTGCCAGTCTTGTTGGAAAGGTTGGTTGCGTGATAGGACAACTTATTTTGTTGCGTCTAAAGAAGCCGAGTGGAAAGGCTACTTGACTCGAGATCAAGAGTTCCTTGGTTCAAATTCTCCCAGGAGGTACCGAAGTTGAGTCCTTGGAAAGACTCTTTACACGTTTTTTCCTTACTCAACTCAGGTATGAATGAATAGCCAGCTACACAAGCAGATGAGGTATTGTCAGTGTATAAGTGTGACCAACCTAACAGGCTACTCTTCTTACTCTACTGCACGCTCCCTATGGAGTTGAAAAGGATATTAAATTACATGGCCTGTTGAGGGTTAAAGATGTAAAGTCTGTGAACCTGTACTTGTATAGGGATACCGACTATAAACCCATCATTATTTTTACCAAATGAGCATGTAATGTAAAAAAAAGTTTGTTTTTTGTTGTTGTTTGTTTTTTGTTTGTTAACTGCAATGCAATTTCTTCTCCTAGACAGGTAACGTTGGGCAAACCAATTACTCTGCTTCTAAAGCTGGCGTGATCGGCATGACAAAAACAGCTGCCAAGGAGCTGGCAAGACACAATATCCGTGTCAACGCTGTTCTACCGGGAATGATCAAGACACAGATGACGGCACATGTGCCAGATGGAGTCCAGGACATGGTGCGAATGATGATACCATTGAATCGCTTCGGAGAGCCAGAAGGTAGGAGGTGATGGGCACACTTTTGACTGCTCGTGTTTTTTATCACTTTTTAAGATGAGATAAGATACATTTGTATTGTCCAAAAATGTCATAATTTATTGGCGTTACATGATTTATTCACAAAACAGTTACTCTCGATGCTCAAACTTCCATTCACCCTGTTTTCTTCTTTCCACATTTCATGCACAAAGATAATTTTTTTTAAAATGAAAAATGTACATATAAACACACATATATAATACATAAACAAACTACAGCAATTTCAACAATTTTTATTTTGGAAGGATGATGAAAATATTTATGAACTCAGTGTTACCTCCCCACAAACTTAACTTACTTACAACCCCCACAAAAAAAAAACCTTAAAAAATTCAGAATTTGTTTTGTTTTTGTAATGACTGTATTTGTTATCAAAGCAATTTTTACTAGTATCAGGACTAATGTTATATTATAATAATGTTTAGATTATTGTTCTGCATTTTTTTTAATGTTTTTTTTTTCTCCCCTGCAGAGGTGGCAGAGTTATGTGCCTTCCTGGCATCTTCGAAGAGTAGCTACATGACAGGGACGGCCATTGAAATTGGTGGAGGACTCAACTTTTAGATTGACTGGTGGAATTATTGTCCTCTGACATCTGAGAATTTATGGCCAGGGCAGTGATAGTGATTGTGCCATAATGTGAACAGAGGACAAAATGACCAAAAACATCACTTTTACATTTTTGTTATGGATCGAATCAGTTGATTATGATTTTTACATGTATATATTATGATTTATATATTTATGTGCATTATTATGTAAAATCATTGATTAACATTAAAAAGTTTTAGTTGCATGTTGATGCTTAAAGATGGCTCAAAATAAAAAATAATGTTCATTGAACATGCTATAATTTGTCATCTTTGAAAGCAATTTCCTTTATGTTTAGAGCTACCATACTTACTTACTTAATCCTCTTGGTGCCATGGGGCACATAAGGCTTCTATAAGGCATTTCCAATCCAGCCGGTTGGCCGTTTTTCTATTGACAGTCTCCCATGTTAGATCTACCATAGCTGACTCTATTTGTGCTCCTGCGTCTTCCTCCCCAACTGTTTTATAAATTGTAAAGAAATCTAATATCACTGGGAAAAGAAGAGTTAGCTCTTTAATATGTTGTCAGTAACTCTTTTTTTATTTTGTTTAACTTAACGTTTTCCGTCCGCTTGTAGACAGTGACATTGTAGGGAGATGCAGCTTTCTGTCTGAGGTCTAGGTAGGTGGCCTGGATAAAAGGGACATGACATTGCATCATAGGTCTGCCCAGCATCTGCCACGGAGTGCGGAGTCACTCCAACATCGTCTTAGTCTAAATGATACAATTGGAAATACATAACTTGTGACAAAATGGTTACCTCGTCAAAAAACCATTGATGAATGCATTTGTGCCTTGTAAACATTTGTGTATCTTGGATGACTTGTATTGGTTTGATCATGTGATATGAATGAAAAATGAAGAATGCAATAAAAACATGTAAGATGTAAAGAATGTTACTGACATAGTCCTTTATTTATCTTTGTATTTTCACATTGAGCCTTTTTAATTTTATACAAGGAGATCAACAGTGAACTACTGTATTAAAAAGATAAAGACATGAGATTGAGAGATCCCGAGTAAGAATCCTGGCTGAAGCTACCGATGTTGGGTCTGTGGGAAAGACTATTTACATATTTTCCTCCCTAACTCAGGTGTGAATGAGTACCCAGATACAGACTGAGGAAGATGTTAATATGATAATGGGCCTAGAAAGCTATGATATATTCTACTGTATGCTTCCTTGGAAGTTGAGAAGGAAGTTAAATGGCATGACCTACTTGGGGATAAACGATGAAAAGTCTGTGAGTCTGTACAAGTAACAGGATAGGGCCGGCTATAAACACATCTTTAGATTTATATTTCATCTGCATCTTCATCTGCCGGTATAGTAGGTCTAGTTGCCTTCAACTTGATGAAAATTTTGCTTCGTTTAAATAGACAACTGAACACAATGTGGATGATTATTGTTGGCACACTAGAGGGCTTTGAACGTACCGATTGTGTCAGCAGCCTGTGTGATGTCACTTGGGATGTGATTCCAGACGTATCCCTAGACGATACGTTGGATGAATGGCAATGGAAAAGCGCTTATCTACAATCATCACTGTGCTGTAAGTGCTTTACAGTTGCAAATTTATCCCAGGAAATAGAATAAGTATGTTGGTCTCATGTCTTGAGGATGGTATAAGTTGGATAAGAAAGAAATAATAATGTTAATATTAATATTAATAATGATGATAATAATGATAATAATAATAAAATTGATAATAATAATAATAATAATATTAATAATGATAATAATAATAATAAAAATTATGATAATAATAATAATAATAATAATAATATGATAACAATAATGATGATGATAATAATAATGACAATAATAATAATAATAATAACAATCATAATAAAATCTAGTTGATGTCATCCCTGCTGGTATTACACTAATATCTACATATTATTATATTATGCCAAAATTCATGTTTACGGCCATGTATCTCAAAAACCACCTGTCGTATTCTTCTAGTGAAGTCTTGCATGGTCATTCTATATACCCATGAGCCACCAAAAAACCCCCAACAAAAACAAAGGAAAACAAAACAACAAAACATTCTTTTATTTATAATTACCACTTGAAATCTACCCTGATTAAGGATCTCATTTATTATTAGCGCTATATTAAAAACAACCACAGGGCTTAATTAATGATGCTGACTTCCAGAGGGTTTTTACAGTGCGGTACACAATGGTGAAACGTGAACAGGGTCAACTGTTTTGACCCTGCTGATCTACGAATTATATTTTTAACGAATGAAAAATCTTTACTGTTCTTTAGGCGACTGGAGTTTTTGATATTGCGTTAGAAATCTTTAATCAAGGCCGATTTGAAGCGGCAAGCAATATTTTTGACTGGTCAGGTCGCTTATTTTAAAATGCCATGCAAAAAATAATCGGGATACCACATATAGGATAGGCTTTTAGTTTTTAGAGATATGAACCTGCGTGGACATGCGTTTCGAACCGATAATGACTTGCAGTGCTGGCGGATTTTTCCACTTCCACCCCAACCCACCCCCACATATACACCAACATTTAAACGAAATAAAGATTCTACGTTTGCGAAATAGAACTGTGAAAACTACAACGATGTGATTGCCGTTGAACACGATTTGGATGGACGAACTTCAGGCGTCGAATGAATTGTCGAATGTGGCGCTACAAACTCAAACTCAAACTGATTGACACTCGAAATAGGTGGTCGAAGTCGAAGTCAGCTTGGCAGTAGCAGCATGACTAGCCCTAATAAATTCCACCATGATTTTGGGCGTACAATTTTATTCCCAGCGTTCATCGAAGAAAAAGAAATTGTATTGGTGCGTTGGCTGGATTGGAAGTTGAAGTGGGGAAGTGATAAAAAGAATTTGTTAGGTGCCAGGCATAGAGGCTAATATAGGAACGTTTACTAGATCATAATAACACAAATGCATAAGTCATTTTTCGTGGTTTTTGAGAAAACTGGATAAAACTTATTTATTGTCCAAGTCACTACGATGAGATAGGTGAAACAAAAAAATCAAAATTTTTAATATTAATAGTTTCGGTTTCCGTGGAGGAAATGTCTTGATATTTCCTCACAAAGTAAATATGGTCCACAGATTTGTGTTATGATCGTGACGATATGACACTTTTACTTCTGTCATCCCCTGGGCAGAACATTTGATATCTGTCATCGCTTGGATAGACACGCCCCTTATCTCCTCGCCTGGCACCTATCCTCCAAGGATAGACGCCAGGCCCGGCACGTATATATCCTCCAGGGATAGGCGCCACGCCCGGCACATATCCTCGGGGTATGCTTGGAGGATAGGTGACGGTCCCGGCACCTAGACACTTCGTTCTATAAAATCATTTGGTGTTTTGCTCTAACTCTAAGATTGACCAACAAAATTGCCTTGCCTGATACTGATTACTGATACTAAAATAGCGCAACTCTAATTCTATGTCCCTTTTAAACTTTAATAGAAGGTGAGGATATTGGAACCCCCCCCCCCCCCCCACCCCCTAGTAGTCTAGCTTGGTCATTAAAATTTGTTAACATTCATCAAATCTCACTCCACAGGACAAAACGCTTGGACTTGGAACTCCTGACATCATCAAATTGTGTCTACGGAAAGCGGGAGTTCCCTTCCATGGATCAGAATCCTTGCAACTTCACACGTGTCTTTTCCATCAAGCCTTTCTGGCTGATGCGTCCACAGTCAACAAAAGAAAAGAGTAATTTGAGATGTTTACTTTTTGCTCTTGAATTTCCTATTACTGACATAATATAATAGGCCCCTATTACTATTATACAGTGCAACTTCCGGATAACGACATCGCCCGGGACCGGAAAAGTATATTGTTATCCAGGGTTGTCGTTATTCCGAGGTTTTCATGATAGCGGACAAAGAGGGCATGGTGAGACCTGTGAATATAACAGATGCGCGGATCAGTGCCTGTGATAAGACACGTCCCAACCACGTTAGAATGTGTATTTTTCCTGTTGACAAAGGGTTTAATAGTTACGCTGTCACTCCGATGTGTATTGTCATTGATTTGATCTTGTGCTCGCCATTTTCCCTCTGTAGTTTATCCGGGCTTGGGACCGGCATGAGTGCAGCTGTATTATTAAATGGCGGGGTTGTCGGCGATCGGTAATCTGTATACCCGATGGCAACAGCGATAAAGCGATTTCATTGGTAGTCTCATTGGTCGGTAACAAAGCGACGTCGTTGGCTATGAGTAAGAGTAGGCTTGTGTATGACATCTCATTGGTCGTAAAATAAGCGTTTTTATTGGCTAAGAGTACAAGATAATGCTGGTCGGAAACGAAGTTGCCTATTTCGCTAGATTTTTTGTATCAAATGTCAGTGTCAACTGCCGATTATTGCTATATCGATGTCACTAAACAGGGGTTATACTAAAATGTATGTCGCTATTTCGAGGTTTTTATTACTAATAATATATAGCAAAAAAAATCAGGACCAGAGGTCAATGTCGCTATTCAGGGGTGTCGTTTTCCGGAAGTTGCACTGTAGTTATAAGTTATAGTGATTCTCAGCCTGCACACATATGTCTTATATATCAGCTAGCGTAGATCTGTGTATACAGCCCCAGGTCTTTTGACCTTATCATGGCCTGCCAGTCCTCCTTCTAAAGAACCAGCGTTGCAGTGGTTGGCAGGGCCTGTGTTATCTAATGACTCTGCTGAGGGCTCTCCTGCTAAACATGTTCCACCATATTAAAGATGTAAGATAAAAAGATGAAGATGAGTTTATAATGTATTGCTAACTCTACATCATAACTCCCCATCAGGTCATGCCATTCAAAGTCTTTGTCAACTCCTCTGGGAGCATAGAGAAGCATGTTAGGTGCATCCCACCAGTATACTGGTAATATAATAATTCTTTGCCTGGTAGACCCTATCAAGTATGAAAAAAGAATGTGTGATGAGTCTTTCCCAAGGACTCAAAAGTCAGGCCCAGCATTGTGCCATGGAAAGACAGTTAGTTTTAAAAATGTTAAAATAAATAAAAATATGATTAAGTATTGGGAAGAATGAAGTAGAGCATGGGGATGGTTGCAAATATTCGTAGCTATATGGATTTTATTTATATTGGAAAGATGGATGCTTTTATTTCGACATAGAACTCAACCATGATTTTAGAAAAACACATATATATTATATGTTTTAAATATATAATGTATATTTATCACTAGCGATGATGACAATGCCAAGAGAAAGCCAGAAGATAGCGATGCCATCAAATCGTTCAGTCATGAATATTTTCATACTCTGCTGGACAAGAAATTGGGCTGGTTCATCTATTTCAAGAAGGTTTGTTCTCACTAGTCACTAGGCCATATATATGGACAAAAGTATTTCAATTTACCACTACGTACCACCATAGAAGAATGGCCAGATGTTTAATGCTACTGAGTTGTTAACATTGTGATGTTGATGATGATGATAATAATGATGATAATAATAATAATACTTAATATTCAAAGATATAAAGATATAATATATTTAAAGATACCAATAAAGCAGAAATTTAATTGGTAAAATGGTGAGAAAGGATTGTGATGATGACCTGAAGTTGGTAATCTGACCAAATAGGAAAATGCACGGGACATGGTTTAGCTCACAGTTGATGATCATTAAAAAGATATAACTACAGGCTCACATACTTTCGATACACAGTGGGCTCATCACCTGCTTGCCTTTAATTCCTGATGCAGAGTTTTTCTAGCCAGATGTTGGGTGATGAGTGGTGTAAGAAGTCCTCATTAACATTTGGATTTACTCCCATTTGTCATGTGCACCCTTCAGAGCTTGACAAATGGCTGGCCCCTACACTGCATATTGCGGTATAAATGGGACTCAGTAAACATATCCCCCCGTAGTAGACCTTGTCATTGAATATCCTTTCAACTCTTATCATGAGCTTGATACTGATAGGCTTGTCATTCTAGCATACTGACATTTGACAATATCTTCCTCCAGTTGGGTACTCATTGACACCTGAGTCGAGTGAAGAAAATATGGGTAAAGAATCTTTCCCAGCATTTTATCATAATAATAAAGATGTCTCAAATGTTGCTCTTGTAAGTGATTCTTGATTCCATGCTGTGTTACATGAATGGAAAGATATCTTTGTGAGAGAGGTGGGTGAAGATTGTGGTAGTAGTAGCTAGAGGCGGGCGAATCCCTCTTCACTTCCGAGTCACTTGTTCTTGAATCCTCAGGACCGTGAACTGAACGATTCGGTTCCGAACCTCCGGTCCTCTGATTCTCCAACTCTTCAACTCTCACCACTGTTCGGTTATTGGTGAGAGTTGAGTAGAGTTGGACTTGAGAATCGAGTGGGGACTGTACGTCGAACAACGCACCAGTACCAGAGGAAACTAAAGGATTGTCGCCTCGTCAGATGACAAAATCGTGTGTGATAGAGTGAGAGAGCGGGTGCAGTGTAGTGTTTGTGTGTGTCCAGTCAATGTAGAGAAAATTTTAGTGAAGTGAGATAAGTACACATATCACACACACTAAATTGGCCTCTATTGTCTGGGACAGTTTATCTTACTTTTTTGCCGGATATATTGCATTAAGTTTAAGTATAATTTAATTTTGCATTGTTTTTTCTGCATTCAACCGATTTATCAATACTATTATGTACCCACAAACATAATAGACTAGCCCATACTACACAGATATGTCGCCCTTATTAATTTTAGGGTGCTATGAGGGGGGAGAAGGATAACACAACATACAATAGAAAAACAATGCCACGCGAGCTGAAAATCTACATACGTGCGTGCGGCGCAGCTGTGCAACTTCAAATGGCTTTGATGGAGCATCAAACTTTTCAACCTTCGAGTCAGGCTCGGTTCGAGGTTCAGGGAAAAAGTTGAGGACCGTTGACAGTCAAGATTAATCGAGTCTGAATCGAGAACCGCCAAAATCGAGTCATGAGTCGGAATCGAGCACAGCTCTAGTAGTAGCAACTGCTGATCAAAGAAAAGACTAAAGAATAGTTATTCCATATCGTTACTGTTAGCTATAATTCCGGCACTTAGGCTGTTAATGTTAATTGTGAATACTGTATATTAATATATATATTTTATTTTTTTAAACTATTTTTTAAATTTATTTATTTATTATTTTTTTTCTTCAGATGTTGCCCTATATGAGACTCAAGTTGGCTGTGAGAATTGTGACAAGTCTGGAGGAATTCTGCCGTTGCAGGAATTCCAACTGTGATGTTCAGACGACGAATTGGGTGTCGCTGCTCACTTCGGCGTTGGAGGTCATGTTCTCAATCGTCTTTGATCTCTACCGTGGAGAGGACATGTGTCATGAAACAGGTCAATCTGCAGGTTATTTTTTTCACTTGATACACTAGAATAAGGGATGAAATATATGCAGAAAGCTTAGAAAATAAAATAATGAGAAATCAACTTAGATGGTTTGGACATGTAAATAGAATGAATGAAAGTAGGATTCCGAAACAAATTCTAGAATGTA
>JARFNW010085229.1:0-13233 GCA_031763155.1 Dirona albolineata
AATTTTAAGGCTATTACGGATGCAGAAGTCTAGAAGCATTTCGCCATTTGGGGTCACTACCCTTTCACCCTCCTTTCTATGATTTTTCAGTATCTTATAATATCGAGCTTTCCCTTCTTTAGTATGGTATGGTGTGGCGTGCGCCTCCTTCAAGATGGAGGGAAAGTTGCTGTGGCTAATTTAGTGGTTAGCAATGGATGCCAATAAGGCGCAATTTCATTAATGCATGCTCATGCTATTATAAGATATGTTGATGCAGCGTTAAGTTAGCAAGCTTTTCTTTTGGACTTCGTTTTAATTTCTTACATTTCTTCCACCATTGTAGGCGTAGGTGAATTAACGATGGAGATATTATTTCCAAATCGTGTCAAGGTGTGTCTGAACTGAAACACTATGACATGGTTGAATTTTATGGACACGCGTTAGTTGGTACGATAAGATAAGATAAGTAAGATAGTCTACATCTTTATTGTAAAAATAGGCACCTTTTCATGGTGTTACATAATTTGTATAAAAAACAGTTACTCTCGTCAGTTCACTCTGTTTCCTTCTGTCTACATAAAGATACATCAATAAAAACGAAAACAAAAAGTATAAAATCACATACGTACATGAATACACAACAACAATGTCATGGTGAACTATGCAGTTACATGGAGAAAACTGTCCTCATGTCAAATGATGGTGATGGTAACAATTTGATGGATGATGGTGAAAAGGATTTTTTATTTTATATCTTTCTTTGTTACATTAATATAGGTCTTTTTTTTAACGTTGTGATGTTCTGATTTAGTGAGCTAACGGATGGTGAAAATCGCCTTGATTTTTTAAACAGTAGAGCATTATAATTAATTGAAATTGAAAAAACGACATTTCGATAACCTACGTGCTTTTTTGATAACTTTATCCAATCTTTCTCATGGCCTTGTATATTTCCTCCCCATCCCGTAATGCAAAAGTCATAATGCTTACAGTTGTAGCATGGTAGAATACAACCAGTAAGGTCAAGGTGATATCAATTTTTAAAGGATCTCACTTTTCAATCTTTTGTCAGACTTTTTGTGATCAGGAAGTGGCATGAATTTTCCAGTCAAGTTTATCATCAACTATTATTGTGACACCTAAATATTTATAATCATTAAGTTGTTCAACATTTTCTGCTTTTATAGTTAAACCGGTGAATAGGCCTAGGGTGAAACATCGGTGGGGCCCTTTTCCTACGAAAGTCAATACTAATAATACGCTCTTGGGTTTTATCCATATTTAATACAGCATAGCGATTTTTGCAAATACGAGTAACAGCAAGTAACAACACATGGGAACGATCTGTTGTTGTGAATGAAAGGGGGAACAGATGAGCGTCCTACATGCCACCATAGCTGCTTCGATACGTATGTCATCTTCAATCTTCGGTTTGTTAGTGTGAGTGTTAATGGGGCATTGGCCAACAGGTACCTATCGGCGCCTACAAATCTATCGGATTCCAAACTTGATTTCTATCCATGCCTATTCACGCCGATGCCGCGGCCCGATAACCATCGCGTTGCTGCAGACTCAACACGGTGTGTAGTGTTTCCCACACGGAGTGTGAAGTATTATAAAGTATTACAGCTTGCTGTAAACTTTTGTTTTGTGTGTCGAATGCAAGAAAGGTCCACACAATATAATGGACATCGGTGCACTGATAGTGATAGCATCTGTATGCAAGATAAGTCGAATTTGGGACTAAAGAGGTAAACTACATGCAAATCGAAATGCCATATTCAAACTGTGGCAGGAAATTTCTCTTCAAATGAATTTGGAAGGTAAGAAAATCATTTTATTCCATTCATGAAAATGATAATAATAATCATAATCATTATGATAAAATTGCTACTCCTACTACTGGTCCATTTTGGATTCACACACCTATACAACACACTAGGCAGCAATAGGCACCTTGAAAAGTAGGCGTGCTTTGTGTCCGGTCAAGCATAATATAGCCTACCTACACGCGCTTAGAAACGCCTATTTTCCGCGCCTATTTTCGGCATCCTCAGTGTTGTCGCCCTAACTCCAGGGCCGAGGTGGGCTCTCTGGCCACAATGGGTTGGGGTGTTTGACCTGAAACTCTGAAACCCAGTTTCTTGTCCATGGATTGGTTATTCGTTGCCACGTGACTACATCTCGTCGACCAAACAGCCGACAGCCTCGTTCGAATTTATTAGCTCTGTGCTTGGGTCTGGAAGGAAGAAGTAATTTCACGTTTTTACTTTGAACTGTTTTTGTAGCAAGAATTATGCCGGTAAGTTATTGAGATATAGACTAATTCAAATTTGTACGGTACTTTCTATATTAGCTCATGCACCGTATATGATGCTTTATACGTACGATTAATAGTTTGGATGTGACTATCTTCCAGTGTTATATTGCTGGGAAGTGAAGAGGTCTCTTCTTTGTCCCAAGGCCAAGACTGAGCCGGTTTTTTTTAATGACAATGAGAGAACCTGCCTATATTTGACGCCATGTTGAATAAAATATGTTGCTATCTTTGTCTTATTTTGTTATTACCCGTCAATGTGAACGCTTTTTATTACTACAATGACAAAGATAATTGTCCCCAATTTATTTAAGGCAAAGGCAGGGCTAGAGATTAATAAGAAGATTAGTAGAGAAGAGTCGAGCAAGATGGCCTAGTTTTTAGTTAGGCCAGAACTGGGACTGGAGACTGGAGGCCTAAGTGAAGTCTTCGTAGCCTAAGCCTGAAAAAGTATAAAGGCACCGGTAAAGGACACATTACTGACAGCGAATAACGCTGAGTTGTTGTATTTGCTTGTATTTGCGCTTAGAAAGTGTTTTCGTTTTGTGATGCAAGTAAAGTTTTGTGATGCAAATAACAGCCAGGTTTTTTTGTTTTTCAAGCAACTGGCAACCAACAGTTACAGTAGTTACAGTACAGTCAACAGTATGAGTATGAGTAATAGTAACAACAGTAACAATAACAACAGACAGTCAGTAACTTCAGTAACAGCAACTGAACAGTCAGTGCCTGTGTAACTCAACTGTTGTACAGCCTGTTAAATACTGACTGTTACTTACTCACTTACTGTCAGCAGACTATTGTTGTTACTGATACTGATACTGTTACTCTGTTGGGTTTTCATTGGGCTGTTGTTATTGTTGGGTTTTCATTGGGCTGCTATCATAATCATTGGCATTGAATTACCATGCATTTTGTGTTCTGATATTATTATATGATTATGATGGTGTGCATGTCCTATACTCAAGTCTAAGTTATTATACTACTGCCGGAGCCACATCGCGTCCACATTTGGCTTTGGTTGGAATCATCCCACGGTCACATGATCATCGTGACCAGGGCCAAGGACACATAATCGTACACCTTAGTATGTGTGCTTTCGCTTTGTGATGCAAATAACGGTCATTAGTTTTTAAATGTTTTTAAAGCCTTTTAAAAGTGTCTGTTGAGTTTTCATTTCAGTTTTCCGTGTGCACCCCGTTTTTTTGTTCATATTCATTGTATGATCGCGAGTGTTTTGGGGCCCGTGTTTTTTGGCGCGGGCATAAAAGTTGCACACTATTCTATTGTTAAAAGTTGTTGTGAACGTGCTACAAAACAGTCGACAAAATATGTCTCGCCCCATAATCACCCTGTAACACCTAGAAAAAACAATCTTACTCCCGTTTAACTTTTAATCTAGACGTAACGAATCGAAATATCATCCTTGCGCATCCTAATGTGGCAGCTCGGCTAAACCTGGCCTAGTTTCACTTCCGAAAAGTGTTCTTTTGCCCCGGGTCGTAGGAAAACGGTTATAAACAGATTATCGATGCTCAGAATGGCCATGTCCTCTGTTCTGACTGTTTGGTTTGTGCAAAGAAAAATTATGATTATGGTAATTGACTAAAAAACGAAAATTGAACGCTGAAGGGCTACATCTCTATAGGTCTAGATAGTAATATAACTATCTATAACTAATAATCTGTAGACTGTAGGGTTGACATTTTTAGTGGCGTACAAGTACAGCAAAACATTCAACCAAATATTTGATGTGACTCAACAGTTATGAATATGAACATGGTCAGTTTTGGTTCGAGAATGCATGATTTTCCTACTTTTTTCCTGAAAGCTTTCTGACATCCTTGCTTTACGTACTCTCAAGTTTTCATTCTTGTTAATTTCGATTTATCTGAAACCAACAACAAAAACCCTAGACCTAGTCTAGACATAATTTGATTATGAATCGCGACATACAAGATTAATTTTTTCAGTGAACTACCTATAATAATATTTTATGAAAATGCAAAGCTTGGTGTGTCACTGGGTAAGCGGAATATGGGAAAATGGCTTGGCATGTTAAGCGTTGAAATGTGAATTGAGAATATGAAAATTGAAATTGGCTTGCATCTCTAATCAGATATGAATATATCTTATTTTTTCAGTATCAAGGAGGTAATTATGGTGGTGGTGGAGGAGGAGGATACCAGGGTGGAGGTGGTGGTGGCCGCTTCGGTGGTGGAGGTGGTGGTGGCGGCGGTGGCGGCGGCAGGGGAAGGAAGTATGAAAATCCTGCAGATCCAAACAGTGAACAGTTCAGAAAGCTCTTTGTTGGCGGCCTCAGTTATGAGACTGATGAAAAGGGACTGAAGGAGCATTTTGAACAGTGGGGCGAAATTGTAGACTGTGTTGTCATGCGAGATTCACAAACAAAAAGGTAATTATTAGCTTGTCCAGCTTAGTCTCTTGGTTTCAGAATAATTTTTTAATAATGATTTATGGAATGGAAGGCCATTTTAGAACTTTTAAATATGCACCAGATATATACATCCCCATATATTTCTCAAGCTGTATTGGGAATTGTTTTTATTTTGCAGATCAAGGGGGTTTGGATTTATTACCTACAAAGAAGCTTCACAGATTGACGAGGCACAGAAGAACAGAGTTCACAAAATTGACAACAGGGATGTTGAGACGAAACGTGCAATGCCCAGGGATGTGAGTTTATTTTTATCTTATTTTCTTAGCCTCTTCTTTTTATACATTTTTTTACATTTTCTTTGCAAGCTGGTTTTGGCAGCCAAGGTTATTACTCTGAAACATTCTTCTTTTGTCCTTGGGTTCTTATCAGGGTAGCCGATAGGGAGTGATTATTTTTTATTATGGATCTTGTCCACCTTCTTTCCACTTTATTAACTCTTTACACCCAACCGGGGCAGCCCGAAAAAAATCACATACCCCTACACCCTAACATGCCGGATAACGCCCGCTCGGCCACACAGATAAATCTTGTTCCTGACATCTTGAACATAACTTTGACCGAATCGAAATCGATACTACACTTTTTATAGTTATAATATTTGTTTGTGTACATTTTCTTGCAAGTATGGCCTTCCAATTCCTGGAATCATACATACATTCATGGGCTGTAAACATCAAATGAGATAGGTCTGTCTGACTTTGAGTTTTATTGTAATAGAGATGAGTTTGACGACTTTGGTCTAAACTTTAAACAGTGAAAATTACAATGGTTCCGACATAAAAACAAAACTAGCCCCTCCAATGCAGTGAAAACGTGAAATTTGATGATGTCGATTTCATTTTAACTTTATTTCATCATTGGATTTGTAAAATGTTTTATTCACATCAAAGTTCACTTATTTGGCCATTTATCTAAATCATTATGATTGATCAATGGGAAGTGTGCCTATTACATTTTTGAAAATGTTGACTACAGAGTCATTTCTCTTTGCTTAGGATCTAGGACTGAATTTTCTGTCTATCTGCTTAGGGTGTAAAGGGTTATGTATCAAAATATAGGGTTTTAATTTTATACCACGTTGCTGCCGTCAGCCTTGCGGTATTGCCAATAACCTACTTAAATACTGTGCAGCAGAGTTTCCATGACCCATGATGACATCACACTCTAATGCTCTATCAAAGATCGATGATCAATAGAATTTGGCGTTTAAAAGCTGGAAACCTCATTATTTGTAGAGAGAAATGGATAATGGGTTTTCTGATGCTATTTTTATACTGGAAAGAGGATCCCTTTCGTACTTAAACCAATCAGGTGACCTCATGACGCTAGTTTACTCACAAGGAAATAGCTCGAAAGGTGACATATTCATGTATTTTCAATGTAATCAAGCAATTAATTTCAGTATTTTCATGACAGACTATACAAAATAACTTCACAACAAGCTATTACCCCACCAAATTCTCAAATGATGGAAATTTATGACACTATAAGTGTTGCATTATATGTGGTTCATATTTTTCAGAAAACTATTGAATATATTGTCAAAAATATATGTATTGATCACATGCTTTAACCCTATATCTGTCACAGCGTTGCCCATTCAATTAGCTACACAAGAAAATGTATACTCTCATAAAGTCTTAGTTGATTATTGTTCTCATGAAGTACAAAAAAGTGCATGATTGATGCATTGTAAGGCAAGCAGGGATTATATATTATTGGGGACCCTGCAGGTCTGGAGTCAATACTGACTATACTGTCTAGTTTTGGTACTTCTGAACCATTGATTTACTGGAGTTGCAGGAATATATTGGTTTTCTTTCTGTAATTGTTTGTCATTTTTTTCTCATTTTAGTCTGGTAATGCTGGAAACCAGCAATCTGTGAACAAGATGTTTGTTGGGGGGCTCAAGGATGACACAACAGAAGACATGGTTCGTGAAGTGTTCGCAGAGTTTGGTGAAATCGAATCAATTGAGATTGTCACTGACAAGATCACTGGCAAAGTCAGGGGTTTCTGCTTTGTGACCTTCAATGACTACGACCCGGTAGACAAAGCTGTTTGTAAGTATTTTTTATTTTTACATAATGCATGTCAACGTTATTTATGTAAAAAACATACCCATCTGTCTGGGGATGTGAACAATTTTTGAAAGTTTGCCTTGTTTCTAATTACATACATTTTTTTTTTATTGCAGTGAAAAGGAGGCATGAACTGAATGGACGCCAGGTTGAGGTTAAGAAAGCTCAGTCCAAGGACCAAATGGACCGTGAGTGATTTTGTTAGTCTTCTGTTAGTATACATGGTTTGCTCCCTCTCATTTTGGGAGTCTTGTGGTTGTGAGCTTATTTGCTGTTTGAACCTTGATCAAATTCCACCTACCATCTATATCTTTTAAGATTACCTTGGAATGAAGAATTTATAGTGTCGCCCCATACACATAGGTCCTACCACGATATTTTTAGTGAAGAAGGTACAGATTGTTTCCTCTAAAGACAGATTTTTAGAATCGGGATAATTGCAGATTTTTCTGTCAAGGGTGTGGCAGATCATCAATACCACCATACTGGGTACGAACACCACAATTACTACCATTACCACGACCATAACGATCATTATCACAACCACTGCAATGCCGCTATCATATCACCAACACCACCATTTTTGGCATCAGAGAACAACATTTGTTTAATTGTGTGGGAACACTAGTTATTTAATGTATTTTCATGAATTTATTTCAGCGAGTGGCAGAGGCGGAGCTGGCAGAGGTGGAGGTGGAAGAGAGAGAGGATATGGAGGTGGCGGCGGTAACTATTCAAGTGGTGGATATGGTAAGTAGTAGTAGTGGATAAGTGTTTAGTTACCTCGAAGTAAATGTGCTACTGTAAAGCGCTTAGAGCATGGTGATGATCGTGAATAAGCGCTATATAAATGCCATTTATTATTATTATTAGTTAACATAACTAATCATTTTGGATCAAACAGTTTTGGGATTATCCTTTACCGAGGGAGACAACCTATTGTCCCACTTGAACTGTTTTACAGGTGCTGAACATTATTTCTCAATTACCTCCATTTTAAATGTCTAGCATCATATATGATGAGTAACGATAAGAGTGTAGTTTTAAGTGTTTGTATTGATGCAATGAGTGTATTGGGTATCGTTGGTCGAGTCGGACAATGACTAAGTCAAGTCAGGCTGATCCAGGGGGAAATTCCCTATCGTGGATTCAAAATTGTTTCTGACTATTGGGTGTTTGGGTTGAAACCATAGTGAAATTTCAGATTAAACCAAACCAGCTAAGAAAATATTCCGGGAAATTAGAGCCTTTTGGATTACCCTTTGTATTATGCTTTTTCTGACCCTAACCCTAACCCATTACTTGACAGAGCTAACTAGGTCAACACCCTCCTATTTGTCAAGCAAAGTTAAAAAATTAATTGATGCCAAGACTCATTTCACTCATTTTTTTCAACTTCATCACTAATGTAAATGTCAGATTCATCACCAGAGTATAATTATCTGAATCCACTAAAGGTTGTTCATTCCGAACAGAATAAAAAAATTCAGATGGTGGTGTGGACTCCTCTACATGCACCATAAACAAAAATCGACTGTTTAAAAAATAATTGCAGAAAGCTTTCTAGTCTAATTGCTCTGTTTCGATGCAGTAAAAAGCTACTTTCACTTTCGTTTAATCTATCTAATATAAACAAAAGTAGACATTACAAACGTGTTTCCGACCCAAAATGAGTTCCAAAACAATCCTCCGCTTTGCAACGGGCGCATTCAGGCAGGCACATCGTTAATACACAAGGTATTTTTTCTCCAGGTGCAAAGTCAAATAATGGGTTAAGTGTTCCAGAGTGTATTCTGTAGATTGTTTCGTCAACTCAATATATTGTTCATTAAAATTTCAGGTGGAGGTGGTGGTGGAGGTTATGGTGGCAATGGCTACGGAGGTGGATACAACGGTAACAGTGGAGGTTATGGTGGACAAAGCTGGGGAGGATCAAGTGGTGGCTTCGGAGACTACAGTAAGTCTTAGTTGCATTGAAACTGGAAAGATTGTCCCCTTTATACTTAACTTCCAACTAGTCATGCTGCTGCTGTTTGACATAGTTGATATCTCTTGTTACTTCTGGTAGGGTAACTAAGAAGTTTCAGGCTTTCCTTTCTGATCCATTTACTTTTATATAATTTAATTCTTTTTCTTGAGAAGACTAGTACTCTTACTCATAGAGACGCCATTAGTACATATCTCTGTCAACGGAACCATTCAATAATTTTAAATCAGGTATTGTCATTCAGCGGACACGAAAAACAGACCACTGTGTCTATGAGTATGAGGCTACATCTATAAAAGGCCTCCTGTAAATGTGTTCGAATTTGATTTTAGGGTTATAGGTAATATTGAACTGTGTATTGCTTCTTGCACCAAACAAGGTTTATGTGCATAGTGTGCCTATATCCCCTACTTGTCTTGAAATCTTCATCAGATTTATCGTTGCCAATATATACCAAATTTACAGCTTATAAGAGTAAAGAAAATTAGATTCTTTAGGTGATAATTTACTTTCTGTGAGCTGTGCTTTGAAATTCTATATTTGACTGAGCAGACTCAAGAACATTTTCGTGTCTGCATGCTCATGGATGTTTGTCTCCTTCAGATAACAGCTGGGGGGCTGGTGGAGGTGGTGGTGGATTTGGATCCAACTATGGCAGTGATTTCAGTGGAGGAGCAATGAAGGGCGGTGGCGGCGGCGGTTATTCTTCTCGGCCTGGACCATATTCAGGTATGTATACAAGTTTTTATGAAGACTTGCCACCTGTTGTATTGGCATAACTTTTGCTGTGATTAGTTGGCAGGTCTTAATTCTCTTTTTGCCTAATATTATGTTATACATGACCCGATTTCTTTAATTATAAAATTGAACATATTGAGTTATTATTTAATTGTGATGCAGTTGATCGATGTTTACCCACAAACGTAGTGTCAGCTTGTTTTGATTTTTTTTAACCTTTTGTAGGTGGTTACGGACAAGGCGGTGGCGGCAGCTACGGTGGGGGTGGATTTAGGCGATAGGCAATTTTCCAAAGCATTACACTGCATAGTTGTTCAAGGTAAGTGCAACTTAGAACTGGGGGTTTTATTTTTTTGTGCCTTAAAAATGAACTTGCTGCCAACCTTTGCATTGGATGGCTTTGTAGTCATGATGACAAAAGCACTTGGCTGCCGTCTATAGGTAGTTAGTGGGTCGTGGGCCCAAACAAGTCTCATGACTGTGCTCAGTAGCATAGATTTTCATTGTCTATTTGATAGTTCACTCGTTAGCAATGTATGTTACATTGTGGTGTATTTGGCTCCTCTATATTAGCCTGAGACAATTCAATTTATTATTTTCTGCATTTTGCAAAAGCGATGACTTAAAAAAATTGTCTGTATTGGTTTATTTGGGGGTGACCTTTGTCTCCTACGGCATGGGGAGGAGCATGACTTAGCTTTCTGGGACGGCACAGGTGATAGCAAAGGCAGGCCACACACATTTTTGAATTGTTACAGGCTTGAGCAAGGTTTTAGTGAATGCAGTATTACAAGCTTTTGTGCTATGGGTCAATTTCTTAAATAGCATCAATATAATTTAGTCTATATCTTCACAATATGTGTGGTATTTGCAGAGAAATGCTTGGCTTACTCAAATAGACCAAATTTACTCTGTCAATATTTGATATTGGAGTGAATTTTTGATGCGTGCGATGGCCCCTAGTGAATTTTTTTTCTTTTCTAATGCATCTGGGCACCGGGCCTGTGAATTGTGTTTTGCATAACTCAGGTTTGCCAGACAAGGCAAAAGGTTGGTGCTTGGTTCAACCCATGTTCTCTTAGAAAGCAAGGGGGGTTTTACAGGTCATGGTTCTGATATTGCAATGTTTAACGCTGGTGTTTTTGAAGGTTAAAACTTTAACATGGTTGAAATCTGTTAGATTCTTGGTAAATGGTATGTTAGTGTTAGCTCAATATCTGACACTGTTACGGTAAGTTGTACTTATGTATGTGAAAACCAATTTTCTTGCATTTCTTTTTCCTAACACATTCTTTCCTTTCCTTACTTTATATTTAGGCAGGAAATGAAGCAGAATAAGGAATCTAGAAAGTGAGGAAGATAGACAGGCAGGCAGTCAGTTCAATCGTCAGGGTTAGATAGGGTTGTCTCAGCCTAGAAAAAGCAGTCCTATCTATTCAGCTTGAGTTTCAAGTTAGATCAACTTCCTCACCTATAACTACAAGCAGTGAAGGTTTTTATTCAGGTAGTCAGTGTAGTGGCTGTACATTTTTATTTAATTTATTTTTTATGTCGTGAATTGTATGGTCTTTTAGTATAGTTTAATCTACGTTAGCTGTGTACCGTCTTGACTTAAAAATTTGAGAAAAACTGACAGGTTTATGTTGTCATTTATGGTCAGGATGAGTTAGTTCTTAAGAAAATCTTGCTGGTGGTGTCTTTTCAGGATAAGTTGGTGTAGTCCTAGCTAGATTTAATTGCATTATTGTTGGTGTCTTGTCTACTTGTTCTTGGATTGTGTTAATTGTTGACTCAGGTCAACAGTTCTCATGCCAGTTCTTTTTTCCATTTACAGTATCATGCTCCATTGAAACACCCCTTCCCTCTTTAAACAGCAGTGGTTTTTATTTTTATAATGGACCATTTCATTTGTATATTATTCATTTCATTTCATTTCTCCATCCATATCATGTTTCATGTCATTTCATCGTGGCTGTTTGTGTTCATGAAATAAATTCAGGTATTGACTCAATACCTATATTTGAAACTATTTGACCTTTGCTTAGAATATATTTTTATTTGTCTTTTTTTATCGTCTTGCTGTAAGTTTTTGTCTAGTGTATTACACTTTGTGAATTGTCATGCATTAAGATACAATAGTCTCCGCCTGGGTGCACATTCGTCGTGAGGCGAGAAAACCGTGCTCTTCAGCAGAGACTACTGGATTTTTAAGCAATGCTTATGTGCCTCAATAACTGCTGCCCAGAAACTTAGTCAAAAGCAGCCAGTCATTCCAAATCTTGTTTGCTGCTGTGTGATATCTTTTTTTCAATGCTTGGTATAAACCATCCAGTTTGGTAATTTGAAGCAATGTCTAGAGATATTCATGCCTCAGTATTTGCAGTGATCAAACCTGTCATTCTAAATCTTTCTGGACTATCGTCTGATTTTTGCATTATTTGGTAGAAGTCAGGAATAATCAGTACCCAGTACCAGGTCTTGACTACTTATAGCTGATTAAAGGTGCTTGTTAAGGAGCATAGTTTCAATTTCAGCATTGCTACTAGCTCTATTGGTGCACATGCCTGTTCTAACTTGCATGGTTGTGTGATGTCGATGTGCATTTGGGGCGAGAATGTCGTTCATACTGCCAGCAGGTTATCGCACCGATATTTGCTTCCATTTTTAACGCGGCAACAGATCAAATCTAAGGGTGGCAAATTGTCACTTCTGGTTATTTGGATGATTTCCCTCTAGTTTGGACGCTGATCTTTTGCACTCAAGTGAAAGCAAATAAAGGCAGGATGGGCATGGCCACGCTAGACTATGACTCGCTTATAATATTACTCAGCCCAAAATGGTTTGGAATACATGCAAACTTGGATAGGGGACTGATGGGGCCAGGAGGTTTTCCTTATGTTAAAAAATGATGGGGGAGAATACCTAGTTTTGATTTGAACCTTCAATACACCTTATCACCGTTCATTATGTATGGTTACACCTCCCCTGATCAGTAAGCACTTACGTTGACATGGGGCCTTTAGGTTCGCCATTGAGGTGGATTTTTTTCAGAGTTAGTCTGTTGTCATGGCAGCATTACTGTTGCAAGCATGGGTTTGATCCCCCAGGTGGAAATATATTTTTTCTAATTTCTATTCTTCTTTCCGGACAACCAATAACTGATTCCATTGACACAGCATAAACAGACTCAATAAGCAAACTCCTAGAAAATCGAGGCAGTCACATTATCGTCGGCGGTGACTTCAATCTTCCCTACATCTGCTGGGAAACAAATAGTGTAAAAACCGGTGCCAATGGCCAACCAAGCTGCACAACACTGCGCACCTCTAAACATCCTAGACGACCAAAACCGTGAGCAAATCCAACACCAACTATCCAGAAAAAAAAACCATAGACCTTTACCTTACAAACAACCCAACTGGTCAAGTCATGTGAGGCCATCCCCGGCATTTCAGACCACAGCATGTTTGTAATCGACTCAGACATAAAACCTGTCTACAAAAGTCCCTGAGAAGAGAAATTTATTTGACTAGTAAGGCAAATACAGTGAAACTCGGTTATAACGAGAGCCTCCGTTCCAAGCAAAAATACTCGTTATTCCCGAGCTCCAAGGGAAACAATCAATATGTATACCAATGACTTAGTTTAGGGTTACTATTAATATTGG
>JARFNW010085339.1:0-13231 GCA_031763155.1 Dirona albolineata
CTCTCTCTCTCTCTCTCTCTCTCTCTCTCTCTCTCTCACACACACACACACACACACACACACACACACACACACACCATACATAAAGGTATGTCTGTATTGCTTGTGTGTGTGTGTGGGGGGGGGGGTGTTTATGAATATCTTTCACTCACGCTTCTACCCTACATCAAACGCTCATTGACATTGCATCGTGATTTGAGATCATAGTGACATTGTGGTTTTTTTCTACATATTATTATTATAATATAGGATATTAGGTTTAGTGTATGGACTTTGCTGTTGTCATTGTAGTAAGTCAAATTATTGAGACATCAACGGATCTATTATCTGCTCGTGCAATGTAGCTCATCTATAAATAGATTTTGGCTTGTTGACTTGGATCATGAAGCGGCGTGGCACGCATTCCAGGTCACGTAAGCTCGTAGGTTCATGTCATCCCTCGAAACAGGAATTGTCACAACTCGTGTGTCATGGCAAGGCCCATATTATTATGAGCTGGTAGTATGTCATCACGTTCGCTCTCAAAGAGTAAAATAACTTAGATAGGGCTAGATCTGTGACTTGATGAAACAAGATCTTGACCCTAGCCCTAGCCTCTCATCCACACTAATATTAATAAGACTAGGCTACCTGGGGTCGGCAATGAGGCGCAGACACGGAAAACTTTGGCCAAATCATTCATTTTCAACCCACTGCAAATACTTGTAATTAAAAAAATAATGATGAGACCGTTGACGTTGAATGAATGCACTTTCTCTCCCATGCATCTGATATGATATAATATAATATTATTCTATTGTACGCCAAGAGAGTTATAGTTATAGTTATTATCGCGATCCCTAGCATGACCGAGTTTTCGGTGATGCAATGATGAAACGAATGAAGGAAATAAAAGTGCTGTAATCTCTCATTTTTACAAATCACGATTACGATTCCTATACTTATTTTGTTTTAAAAAAGATTCAGTATTTAGCATGACAATTTAAAAAGATAATCGACTACTTTACTAGCAATACCAAATTTTGGACAGGCACAAGTGATTTTTCTTTGACAACCATCGTCCCTCAACAAATGCGTAGAGAGATAGACGGAAAAGAAACATTGTTATGCTGACTTGCGATAGGCGTGCATGGTTTCATTTGTCATTCAAATAACTGCTTTAACATAGTTATACGTGTGACATGTCGTCTGCAATTGATTGACAGTCTTGCATTCGATCTGTGGCACGTTTCAAGTTGCTCGGGTAACAACAGAACAGCAGACAAGATTCTTATAATATTATTGTTTATCTGTTTATAATAAACTGTCTGTGACTGTGTTTTAAATGAGATACGCGACTTCCAACAGTTTTAGATTTTTAGAACCAAATCAGATTGGTGAGTGTGAAGCAGATTGTGTGATGTTATTTTTTATTGTGCTTTTATTGACTTTGCTGTTTCGTGCAGACTACGAAAACGAGAGGTCCTGTTTGTTGTTGTTGTACTGTTCCGTTGAGGGGCATAGAGTGAGGTCTATCACTATCATCATCTGTCTAGGATAGACCTAATCCAGGATCTATTGAATCTAGATAAACTATAAACCTAAGACTAGATGTCTTGGCTACCCTATCAAATTGATTTACCACAGAGACAGTATTATTCACATTAGCTAGTCAGTCAATATATCACATTGAATTTGAATTGGGGAATTAACAGTTAAGATTTAGATAAGACCATCAGGAAGTGATACAGTACAGCCTTGACACTCAAAATACTTACTTTGTGAACATATTTGTGCATTTTGGCAGAGACTCCCCACTGTATAGAGCTAAGTGTCACAATTCAATCATGTATCCGTGTCAGCAAATTATGCTTTAACATCAATACGATGTAGGTATACAACAATTAGATTAAACAATGTAGTATAGTGTGATATATTAGATCATTTCATTACACTGTTTCATCAGTCTAGCTGACATATACTGCTGCATTTGATCCTTCCTTCCCCTAAAAATAAAATTGATGCCATTTTCTGACATCACTTCATCAGAGCAGTTCTTTGGACGACCATATATATATGAGTTAGGGAGCAATACCTTTGGGCACTAACGATGTTGGACATGTTAGTTTATGTTTTAACCAGTTTGTCAATTTCAAATTGTAAAAAAGGCTTTGGTCATGCTTATACTACATTTTTGCACGTATCATTTTATAAGTTGAAATAAGTCTGCCCTTGCCCTTACCAGTGTTGAACTTCCTAAGCGTCTCATTTTATGTCCTCCTGCTATCATCACAAGCAAAATGAAATGATTACATTGTTAGCCATTTTTCAAGTTGTACTAGTAGCCTAAGTATTGAGCTGCCTGTTTGGTATTTATTAAAATGTATGAATTTATTGATTCAATGCTGAATTCACTCGGCATGTTTTAAAACCTGTTCACAATCACTTGTTGTGTACTTTGAACGCTACTTGCATTAATTCTCCAGCATTGCCTTAGTGTTTTTAAAATTAGCTCATATTTGAATACTTTTTTATTTCTGTGGTTATTTTTACTAGTGTGACTTTTTTTGATTGAGTTATCAATACAATTTTAAAGCCTATCTGTTTATATTCGAATCGTGAGGGGAGAGGAATTGAAGAAAGTGTAAATGAGTGCTATTACATTTAACAATGCTCATGACGCCGATATGATTTAAAAAAATAGTTTACTGGGCTGTTTCTTGAATCCAAAATCTTGACTTACGACTCATTTGGTCAGATAGTAAGACGTATGGTTTTAATTTTACAGCGCAACACATTATACCATATTACATAATTATTTCAATGTCTTTTTTTACCTTTTTTTCAAAACAGTTATTTCAGTTTATTGATTAATTTAAACATAATTTGTACCTTTGCAGAGGAAGCAAATGTCGTCGAACATTTGTCACCCGGCTCAAAGAGATTTGATCACTTAAACACAGGAGGGGAGACATGGGATTGCGCATGGGCTCCAAACAACTCCTATTTTGCATGGTCAAGTGGGCACCGCATTGTTCATCTGATACCCTGGGATAACGCATCACAGAAAAGGTGAGTTGGCGTTAAACTCTGAAAGTTAGTGAAGAGTGGATGTATGATTATGAGTGGAAGATTCATCACATCTGCTGAAGCAAAAGTCAACACAATGGGGTGATGCTTGGAGGGATAGAGTGTATCATAATTGATCCTTCCTTCATTACTTGGATTTATATAGATTATATATATATGTTAGATATTTCAAACCAAAACTGATAGTAGATGACTATTTTCTATTTCTAGAATTTGTAGGTTTCAGACGCTTAGATCTACGTTATCTGCATGTATACCCATAACGCCAGAAAATACCTTCTTGCTGTTCTTTATATTTACAGACATGACCCATCAGATGGGCCGAGGTGCCATGTCATAGACTGCGCAGAGATTGTCTGGTCTCTGTCATTTGGATCAGAGTGGTCAGAGATAGAAAAGTCCAATAAATGTTATTTGCGGGGGCGGATTGACACAACTCTGATGTTAGCGACTGGCCTTGCATCAGGAAAGATAAAGCTTTGGGATTGTAATACAGGTAGTGTTTTATTACTTTTTTGTTTGTTTTTATTATTTAAAAGATTATTGCTGTTTATCAAGTGAGTGAACATTACCTGTACTCAATTGAGAAATGGCTGACTGATCTATTTGCAGACCTGCTAAACGTTCTGATTTTTTCGGGACTGCGAGAAAAAATATATTGGATTCTCTGCTTGATTACTGGCCTTGAATATTATTGTTGTTGTCACTTTGTGATTCCTTTGGTGGTTGTTATTTTTATAGGACTGAGTCTCTTCAGGTGTATTGAACACTAGGCCACGGAGACGAAACTGACTATCTTTAATAATTTACCTGCGCCAACACTCATTACCGTACACCTCAGTGTCAGATTACGGTCAATGACGGTACCGTTGGTGTGAAAAGTTTACCTGTGCGAGTGCTTGATTTCTTAATTCCAATTGGTTATTTTACAATATTTGATGCGCCTAAAAAAAGACATTTAATCAAAACACATACAAATTTTTTTTTTATGAAGTGATTTTTAAAAAATAAGGATGTAAAGATTAATTGCAAAACCATGTTTTGACGTTGTTGAGAGCTGTCCAATTTTTCTCATGCTGTCGAGGAGCTTCAAAAGACTAGAAAGGAAAGTTTTCTGTTACACATTCCGAATAAAAAGTTAACGGCCAAATCCTGTGTGTGTGTGTATGATGTCTGGGCGTGCGTAAAATCATTTGATAATTTATCATGTACTAATCAGGGAGTTCTTATGTTGTGGCAATGTATTATAAAGGCGATGGGGGTGGTGAGAAATATCACATTTTTTGAGTCTGGATTGCCTTTTTTCTCTTTGACACTAGGTTAAAGATTGATTGCCACAGTCTGTAAATGTGTGCATACGATTGTCTAACAAATGTTCCATCACAAAAAAAGATTCAAAAACCCATCAGAGAGAAAAAATAATCAGCTGAAACTTTTTTAAAAAGGAAAGGAAAACAGAAAGTGGGGAATAAAGACGAAACAGATTTTTTTTAAATAAAATTTTTGAAGATTTTAAAAACTGTGAAATTTTAAATGGTATCAAGTTTGAATTTAAATCAATTGCTAGATAAAGTGTTCAGCTGTCAGTAGAAATAATAATGGTTGAGAAAAACTCTAGGGTTTAGACACATATAAAATATAGATCTCCAGTAACACAATGAAACCAAAATAATTTGGTATAAATAGAAGCATTTTTGTAACTGCAACTCGGATAACAGTTACCTCCCCTTATACCCCGATAGTACAGGTGGTCATAAATCAATCTTGGAACACTTTGAAATTTGTTGTCAAAGGCATAGTTATATTAAAATGTGATTGTGACCATAAGCACCTGCATTTCTAGTTTGTATACAAAATATGTAAAAATGGCTCTTGCCTTGCATCTCCTGTGGTGTGAGTGCTGCAGGTTTAGGTTGTACCCCGGTATTATTTTTTTTCTCTCATTTTAAAGAAAGATAAAAATGTTATCCCTTAATTTTTCAGGCCACCTGATCATAGAATTGTTGGACCATCGTGCAAAAGTTAGATGCTTGGATTTCACTAAGGATGGAACTTTGCAGCTGCTCTCAGCTTCCCAAGATGGCACCCTCAAGATGTGGAATCTTAACAATGATGGGAATATGTATCATACTTTCAAAATGCATGGAGTCCAATTTTCTGGATGTAGTTTTTCACCCAATGGAAAGTGGATAGCTGCGGTGGGCAGCAATCGATCGGTCAGTACTGAATTCTTTTCTCTCTGATCATGCAAACTCGGACACTTAAATGATACTGGCTGACTTTTGTATGTCTGGCCTAATTACTAAAAGTTTGGCTGCATATTCAAATTCAATTTGTGGAAAATAGACTTTTTCATTCACCAGTAGGTCCTGAAAAAAAGGACCAAAACTAAAACTAAAAGACTGTATCTCAATTAACTTGCAATTAGATTTAATTTAATAATAACGGCATGATACAGCATCCAATAAAGTCTGCAATGGCCGGAAAAATTAAACTAGAACTACTTGTTCAGTTAATAGTTTTAAAAATGGGATTTACCGAGAATTAACTTCTTTGATGTATGAATTTGATAACTAAAGTGATAGGGTGACAAAGGCCATTTAGGCCTACTTAAACCCTTCTAATGATATGGTATGGTATGCTAATAAAGTATATATTCAATTAAGCAGATTTACATAGGAAATGATAAACGGAAGACCCTGTGTTTCATATTTCGCTAATGCAAAATATTCACGTTCGAAAGCATTCAGTGAGAAAGTGCTGACAATTTTCAACAGGTTTCCAATTCAGTCAATCAAAAACCATAACTGCCCTGCAAGAGACACTCACAGGAGCTGTGTATCAGTACATCAATGGTTGAAAGAATCTTAAAGCAAGATTTAAGTCTTAACATCGTACATCGTTCCAGTTAAACAGGCATTCTCGAATCAAGACATTACTGCAAGACTGGACATCTGTCTGGAAAGATGGTCTGGATAAAAACTTCATTGAAAAGGCATTCTAGTGGTACCATTCATATTGCTTTCCATAGATGACTAAAAAAAGTTGTTGCGTTTTTAGTTCTCAAATTTTTTTCTGGACTCTGGTATATGACATCATGAAGAAGAGCCAAAGTTGTGTTTTACTCAGGAAGAGATATGTTTCACAATTTCAAACAAAAAATTTCAATTCCATGTTACAAACAGTTAATGGCATGCGATTCATTTGCCTATCATCCATTTGTAACATGTGATTTTAAGTGCTCTCTCTGATACTGTTTTTGTAGGCTTTAATGTGGAAAGTGTCCCAAGTCAAAGACCCTCCAGTGAGCCTGAAAGGTCACCACAATGATGTAGCCAGCTGCAGCTTCAGTCCTGATTCAGCAATCTTGGCCACTGCAGCCTTTGATACCAAAATAATCCTGTGGAATACGGACACCTATGAACAGGTTAAAATTTTGGGGTGAGCAATCAATAATCTGACATTTTGAATTGATGCTGTCCAGTCAGCAGTAAAATGGTTAGCCTGGTCAATTTATAAAGGTGGCGAAAGTGAAATTGATGTGGAAAGCAGTAGCAAACTACTACTATAGTTGATCAGAGAGGTTAGCTCCTCCCAGGAAAATGTTCTTGTCAACTTCATCATGTTTTTAGTTCTGTAAGAAATGTCACTAAATTCTCAAATAATGTTTTGTCACAGTCCTTTTGTAATGAACTTGAACCTGAAATGAAAGACTGGAACTTGTTTTCCTATGAGATATATAATCCAGAGTATTGAATTGTAACATGAATGTGTTGACCGGTCCAGGCCATGTATATTCACTGTTGCAGAAATTTATGGTACAATAATGTAGACAACTTAGCTAGTGTTGCATTTCATCCTACATGTCCAGCCAGCTGTTTGTAGAATTACTTAAAAATTATATTGGATTAGATTTTTGTATTCTTATAATTGCGTCTTTCTTTGGTTTTTTTTGTATTTATTTATCTCAAATATTTGAATGTGATTATTTCGAGGTAGTAATATGATTATTTCGAGGTAGTAAAGTATGATTTTGCTTTTTTTTTTGTATTTGCCTTTTGGCTGGATGATATCTTTTTCATTTTTTTCTACAGACATCTTCATCCTAGTCCGAGCCCAATTTTTGCCGGTGGTGCAAACGATCATTATGTTCGCTGTGTTGCATTTTCTCCGAATTCATCAACAATTGGCTCAGTTTGTGATGATGGGTATGCAGAACAAAAAAAATATTGATAATATTTTATAATTACTCTTGTGGTAACTTTCATTCCACAATGAACATCAGAAATGGTTTATCACATTTGGGGGGGGGGTTAGCTTTTTTTGATACTTTGATACTTATGTCCATGGAATGTTTTTTGATAGCTGTCTCAAACATGTTCACTTTACCTTTTTTGAGCATATTTAGAATAAATGAATTGTACAATGAAACCTCTCATAAATGCCCCCCTCACGATTATGCCCAAATTTTAAATGATTTTAGTATATAAATGTAATTACCTTTGAATAACAACTACGCCTTTAATGCGGCTATTATATCTTCTTTTCTTTGACCCCTCAAGACCACTTCTCAATTACTGACTTTTTCTTTTGAAATTTGGATGGTCTTGATTGAGGGGTTCCACTATTTATGACATAATGTCAGCTGAATTTTTTTTTCTAATCTGTTTTGTTTTGTTTTTTGGGGGGTTTTTTTCTTTTTCTTTTATCCTTGTGCACTTTTTGTTGTTGTAGGTGCAAAGTTTGGGATTTTGATTTTCTGTTATATTTTCATCTGACTAGTTGTGATCAGGTGTTGGATTTTAACTTTTTCTCCCATACATGATTTTTCAGGTATGTACGAATGTGGAATCTCAGTGACAAAGGTGATCCTGTAACCATTGCTTGTGTCGAGGAAGTCGTTTCTTGTAAATTTTCTACTGGTGGTGGTGTTTTGGCTACAGGGTGAGTTTCTACTGTGGTTTTTTTTAAATCGTAAGGGATACAATTCTGACCCTGAAAAATATAAATTAATATTTAAAAGAAATTAAGATGCTTACAGCAACACACACACACACACACACACATATTTGGATTTACTTCCATTTGTCATTTTCACCCTTCAGAGCCTGATACGTTTGCTTTCTAGGGTGTAAAGGAGACTTTATAAACCAACAAGCAATTCAATTACTTATAAGAAGTGATGAACAAGTTCTGAGGCATAGTCCTAATTAGATATGCAATTATTTTGAATATGCATATCAGATCATCTATAATATGATCTGTGGATGCATGACAGGATACCACAAAGTGAGGCAATTAAAAATTATCTGAGATAGGTGATAACAAGTTTGTAGGTTTGTTGCATTTATTTTATTTTTATTTTTTTACATCAATATCTTTGTTTTTGTTTTTCAGGTGCCGCAACGGTAATGTTTTTTTTTTTTCTTCACCTGAGAGAGTTGCTTCATTGAAATGTCTTAGCAGAGTGGCCATTCGTCGATGTGTTAACTCTAAAGACTCCACCCATCTTCCTTTACCTAGTCAAGTTATTAAATATTTGCAATACAACGACTATGTAGATTTGTAAATGATATATTAGTACAGTACTCTCTGGATAAATGGGAGCAGAGAAAAGCACCTGGTTATGCATTCCATGCTTTTAGCAGAAAGGGGATTGTGGTCAGATGAGGAGAAAGAAGGGGACGTTGGAGTTTATTAACGTAATAATACGCATAACATCATAATGACATTGCTATCTCCTTTATTCTTGGGGTAAAAAAAAAAGAGTGAAAAACCTCCTGTCCCCACTCAGGCAAAGAGAAGAGCCAGTCACAGCCTACCGCATCAATCTGTGATGGTATGTCTTATGTTAGATTAAAGGCTGGACCAGACAGTCTTTCTGCGTAGACAGAGGTGATGACGTGTTGCAATCAATTCTTATTGTGTGGCGTAAAGAACAAAAGATATTGTAACCTTGCCAATGGAAGTTGTTCAGTTTTTTAACACAAGTGCGTTCATACATATTGTCTGTGCGTTTAGGCATAGTAATTACTTCGTACAAATTTGGTCAGCAGACATAAGCTTGTGTTTTTTCACATAGGGTGCTTTTACTCAGCATGTGTTTGTCTAGCGAGTACTGCATAAGACATGTTTGGAAAGAATGGCATTTCCATTAAAATTGTCATTGATTTATTTGTTACATAAACCCTTTGCTGTTCATCTCAACTCACCTTCTTGTGCCCGGTGAAACAAATTTACTATTGAAGGAGAAGAGGCGTGTGTTTTTGGAACTCATTGAAGTGGTATGTAAGGAAGAATGATTGTGGCAGTAGCATTTCGCTATGTTAAATTGTTTGCTTGGGTGACCAAGTTTGCCTTGGACAGCAATTGGTTAAGACAAGGGAATTGTTAGAGACAAAATATGACAAATCTTATGTGGTGCATCATGGTATCAAATATTTTAATATTTGTTTGTTCTCACCACACTTTATTGTGATTGTTATATATTGCCCATGTAGAAGTTTGAGTACTGAGTCATGTGATAAAAAACTTGCATCTTTTCCAGATCTGCCACTCATCCAGATAAAATCGGGATGTCTGAATTTTTACATGTGGGGATGTCTGAATTTTTACATGTTGGAATTGTTAGCAAAATTCTTATTTTTCCCTGAATATTTAGTGAGGGGGGGGGGGATGTTTATCATCTAGAATATTTGACAATTGCCTGTCATGAAATCTGAATGAATTGTCTATAAAACTGTAAAGGACTTTAAATATGCAACTTGTCTCGATATCTTTACACATTTCTACCTGGGGTTTATCTTCTCTGTGCTTGGGCCTGCTTTTTAGAATTCATGCTTGAGTCATGGTCTTTTCTAAAGTATTGATGTTGGACTTTGCAATGAACAGATTTAGTTTAAACTTGACACACTCATTCACAAGTAACAAAAGAAATTGATTATATAGAAAATAAGATTTAATTTGGCTTTATTTATATTTTATATTTATTCACGAAACATTCCTAACAGTTTGAAGTAAGGGAGGGGATTGTGATTGTGAGGATCTGAGTATTTTTGGTCTTTTAGACTGGTTCATTGGTGCTTGGTCTGGACTCATCAATATCAGGTTGGATAAACTCAATTTTGTGTCAATTTCATAACAGCCAGAAAATCAAAGTCATTATCATGTCTTGATGATTCTTCTTCGTGTCCAATATGATTTCATGCAGCACACCTTCAGTCCAATGTCATTTGTTTTTTCGATCCTTTTTTTTTAACATATAATTTTAGCTTGGATATAGAAATAAACTATGTGAGTTGGAATTGGACTACTCATGTGAACTGGAAGCAAAAGTATGGAATGGAAAAGCCAAAATCTCATTTGTGAGAATGCTAATCCTCCGGCCTGTGACATCAACCTGGACAGGCAAGAATTTGCGTTACCCGGTAGAAATGTGTTGATAAAGTTTAGGCCTGATATTTACTTAATAGGTGTCTTGTGATCCTCGTTTTTACATCTTGACTCCGATTTTAATGTTAGAAAGAGTGGCAGCTCTACTTTTCAAGTATCCTCAGTGCCTCAGGCTTTTGTAAAGGGTATTTTGGTGGGGTTTTTTTCCTATCCAAAATAGTCCTTTTTGACTAATTGTTTGACAAATGAATTTCACACCTGTAACCCTCTACATTATGAGATTTTGTATTCAAAGATGATAGTATTGCATCAAGCGATAGTAAATCCATATCAAAATATTGAAATGTATTATTTATTTTTACCCTTCATATTTTGAATGTTGTTGATATTATTTCCATGTAAAAGAGGGCATTTTCGTGGGATTTTTTCATGGATTTTTTTTTCCCCCCCTTCGAAAGGTAGACAAAACTGAAAAAAATCCCCCACAGATGTCAACAAACATGAGTGACATCAAGTTCATTTTAAAAAGTATGTCCATCATAGTCTTGTGTCTAAGGAGTTAGTACTTATCCCGGTTTGCATAACGTGAAGTGGACAGAGTGACAATTCATCACCTTCTGGATAGCACGTTGGTCTATCGCAGTTTACTTCACCAGCTGTCAGCTGGTACCCATTTCTTCAACTTAGTTTACCTAAGGCTACGAAAATGGGTTTTTACTCATATCGATGAAATATCGTCCACTGGGAAGTTTCATAATCATCATCTGCTTTGTTGCCATTTTGTTATACTAGTATATTGGTGATAATTTATTTTTTTCTTCTTCTTCTTTTTGAAATATTATATTGAGAAGAAGCTGTTTGTTATGTTTTCGTTTTACCCGGTCCATAATTGACCATACATGATACGGATTAAGTATTTGGGGCCAAACTGCCAGACGTTTGGATTGAAGTCGAGTACAGTTTAAGCCTGTGGCTGCATTCTCATTACCCAAAGGTAATGACGAGACGTTCATCTGATGATAATGGCTTTGGAGAGTGGGTTGTTTTTATCTAGATGTGTTGTTTTTTCTACACTTTGAGGTGGTGAAATGTTGTGGAGCTCATTGGGATATAGATTTTACGCTTATCTTCATCAGGAAGAATTAGGGGTAGAACATGATGGTATTCATCAAACATAGATCTTTCATTTGAAAGATAGGATGAACCTAGAATATGAATATCTGAAATATTTTCCTCGTTTGGAACCAATACAATAACAAAAGTTTTCGTCTAGCATCCATGCTGTTTGGATTCTCGAGAGGAAATGTTTGATGACTTGACTGTTGCACTCCAAACACCCTCGTGTCAATTTGGCATTCTTTAGATTTGTGAATTTAGCCTTCATTAATTGGCTGATCCACTTTGCATCTAGCCTTAGGCTGAGAATCACCATTGTCTTTCCAGGCTGGTGACGAGAGAGCCTATCAACTTGCCATACATTGTAGTTCACAACAGGGCTTCCATGAAACCTGTGGAACTGCACGATCAAGATTTCAATGTAAACCTAAATACTGTTTATTACGTTATGCTAATACTAATACATAGTTACCATATTTTTCCATGGTATGATATATGATTTTCTTACTACTTTTTTTTCCATTTTTATTCTAGCATGAGTCTCCTTTTTTTCCATTTTTTTTATATATTTGCGCTTTTTCTGCCATGAGATTGATCTTACATGATTTGTATCAGGTTTCAGCTGTTAGGGAGAAATATATTTTTAACAGCTGGAATCCTTATAAACATTTTGTTGTATGTTTGTTTTGGGGTTTTTTATGGTTTTGGTTTTTGTTTTTGTGTAAATTCTAGAATTAAGTTTGAAAAGTAAGCAATGGAAAGGCTTTGCACTCCAGACATAGGCCTTGATGATGTCTTACAGCATTAAACATTAAAAGGAAGTGGGTTGGAGAAACATTTGTTTTTCTTCAAGGCTGTCAATTAATGCAAGTGATTTTGCATTAATTATTATATTCTAAAATGGGACAGAAGAAAGCAGTGGTTTTTTTGGGTTTGGTTTTTATTTTGCTCAGGTCAATAGAAAAGTTATTTTATCTTTAACTTAAGGCAAATCTTTTACGATAGTAATGATAATATAAAGAAGAGATTGTTTGTTATTTATTCCCTACAGTACTGTAACTAAACAGTGTAGGGACCAGCTCTGTGTCTGGCCGAGGAGAGTGTACAAGGGAGAAGGCATCGATGGGCAGATCCAGATAAAACGTATCCAGGTTAATTGTAAGTCTGTGCCCCATTAGTACACATGGCCTGATACAGAGCTGGAAAATCTATGGATCAAGATTTCAAGGCAGGCAGGAGATCAGCCCACTGTGCATAAAGAAGAGATGATTGATATAAACCATGGCCTTAGCAAGGATATATTATCCAGTAATACCAGCCAGTAATTATAAAACAGTATTATAATCCTTGAGAGTGAGAGTTAAAAGCAAAGTTTAATTTTTGTGCAAAATTGAATTTAACATTTCTCCAATCACTCTTTTAGAAAGTTGAAAGATCTATGTGGCAATAAGGAGAATACGTTGTAAACTTTCAAACTTATGTTAGATTTTTTGTTGTTCAGTCTTTCTACTTTTCTCATACAATTGATTAACCAAATGAAATTCCTCATGAAAGAAACTCTGTTTCCATGAAATTGAAATTCATACTGAAAGATGTGTGTCTGATATTAAAGCAGTTTTCTATCAAGTTTGATCAATAAAATATAGCATATATA
>JARFNW010085450.1:0-23076 GCA_031763155.1 Dirona albolineata
AGACACAGAGAGAGAGAGAGAGAGAGAGAGAGAGAGAGAGAGAGAGAGAGAGAGAGAGAGGATGAAGAATATTAAATAATATCATCAAGGGGTCAGAGAGAAACCGTTTGAAGGTTTTACACTTCACTGGTCTATGTGCTGCAGTGTAAAAAAACACCCTGGTCTTTATCTGCTTCAAGATACCTTTGAATCACTGTACAAAACAGCTACACAATATCTATACAGATTCAACCTTTTATAATAAACTTTGACACTAATGACACACACAGACACAACAACTGACCTTGGAAGGGCTTCCTTTTCTTTAGGCTTTTCCTCTGGCTTGTCCACTTCAGGGATGTCAAAGTCCTCTCTTTCCCACTTGGACAGCTCGGGCAATTCAGTCAACACACCGCTCTTGCTTTTCTCTGGTGATGAATTCTTTCCCCCGTCACTAGGCCGTGTTTTATCTGACGACTGAGAGGCACTCAATGGGCTTTGGTTCTCCTTGGTGGGTTCCCCGTTTCCAGAGGGTCCCGATGTCTGCGCTGCCTCATCTCCAGTGTTATTGGATTCAATTTTAGCTTTCTTCATAGGACTGGCTTCAGATAAACTGTTCTTGTCAGGATCCGCAGCATCCTCTGAAGTGCAGTTATTCTCCGATTTGTAATCAACAACACGTTTCAGTTTTTTCTTCTTCAGTCCTTTATTGTCCGTCTCCGAAGCACCAAAAGTTAATTTTTTCTTTTTGATTTTCTTCTCTTTCTTCTCCCCATCCGGTGCGTTGCCGTCCTTTGTTTTCAGTTTCTTTGCACCTGCTGCACCAACTTTCTTTTTACCAGCTACCTTCTTCGTCTCCTTTTCTTTCTCTACCATCTCTTGGGCAGGCTTAGTACCTTCCTTTTCTTCGGGGATATTTTCTTTCTTGGTGTGAGTGGTGTCTTCAAGAAGAGAAACCTTCGACTTTGACTCAACAGTACTAGGTTCATTGCTTTCAGTCGTCTCTGGTTTTACTTTCTTGTCATCAATTTGCTTTTCGTCGGCTTCTGCTTTCACTGTGTTTTCTTTTTCCTCTTTCTTTCTTTCTTCTCTCCTCCTCTCATCTACTTTTTTAGCCTTTTCACCTTGCTTGGAACCATGCTGAGGACTTTTCTTTCTATCTGGGCTTTTCCTTTTTTCTACAGACACATGATCCTTTGATTTTGCTGCATCTCTAGACTTTTCATTACTTTTGGTTTTGTCTCCGTCTCTACGCTTTTCAGCTTCTCTTCCTCCTCTTTTATCTCTTACTTCGGAGGAGACAAACTTCCTGTCTTTTGGTTCTATTCTTTTGTCTCTATCATCAACTTTCTTGTCTCTGTGGTCTCCACGTCGGTTCCTATCATCAAATCTTTGGTCATCATCTCTGTGCTCTCCGCGTCGATTTCGATCTTCATGTCTTGGGTCATCTGGTTTCTTGTCCCTCTCTCTACCTCTTTCAAAACCATCTCTTTCTCTACCTCTTTCAAAACCATCTCTTTCTCTTCCTCTATCAAAACCATCTCTTTCTCTTCCAAAACCATCTCTTTCTCTGCCTCTGTCAAAACCATCCCTTTCTCTACCTCTGTCAAAACCAGATCTGCCTGCATCTCTACGATATCTGTCTCCATATTTAGGAGGAGAAGTGCGTCCGATGGGTGAATTGGAGCGAGGTCTACGCGAGGGAGACATTGGTGCTGTTTCCCATGGTCGTCTCTCCTGTGGATACCCAGGAGGTGGTGGGTGTGGTGGGTGAGGTGGGTGAGGTGGACCGGGTGGATATGAATTTCCAAGGGGACCAGGACGAGGTCCGTCATGAGCAGCCCAAGGTGCCTGGCCACCAAACTGAGCATAAATAGTGCGTAAAAATTCTTCATAGCCGGCTGGGTTGTGTTTGAAAAAGTCTTCTGGAGGAGGCAGTCCTGTGTTTGGTATGTATGGGCCAGTAGGAAAGTTGGGGGAAACATTCGGATGTGGTGGTGGTATGTTACCACCAGCGCCCGAAGGGTTCGAGGGACTGAGGCGTTGGCGGGGAGGGCCTCCGTCATCAGCTTTGGGATATCTATCTCTGCCTCTATCTCTGTTGCCACCTGCTCCTTTGTAATTAAATGGTGATGGAGATCGGCGTTTATATGGACCCTTGTATGGGCTTGGAGAACGCCTGCTTTTGTAGGGAGAGAGAGAACGCTTTCTGGGAGGCGATCGAGATCTAGAATATGCAGGTCTTCGTTTCCCCAAGGGACTGCGGGATTTTGACCGAAGTGGAGTTCGTCTTCTTGGACTGAATGATGTAGAACGTCGTCTGGGGGACAGCGATCTCTTTGAGCGAAGTGGGGAGTAAAGAGGAGATCTCTTTGGTGAAAGCCGTGATGATCGCAAGGGAGAACGCAGAGGTGAACGATAAGGGGAACGGCGAGGTGAACGTTCTAGGGAACGGCGAGGTGAACGTCTTGGCAAAGGAGAATAAGACCTGGACCTCCCTTTTTTAGATCTAGACCACGACCGTGTTCTGGATCTATATGATCTTTTGAAAGATCTTGACCTGGTGCGAGACCTTGATCTTAAAGGGCGAGGTGATCTGGGTGACTTAGGATGAGATGATGCAAAGGGAGAAGCAGATCGTGACTTTGAACGTTTGGTCAGGGATTCAGGAGAGATTGACCTCAATTCAGAAAGCCCCCGCGACACAGATCTCCGCTTGGTTAAAGATGTTGAACGAGATCTTTTCTGTGACCTACGTGATCCAGCAGGAGAGAGGATTGGTGTTCTTGCTCCTGACCGTGAACGTTGAAATGAACGCTGTCTGGAGCGGCTTCTCGACCTTGATAGAGATCGTCTTGGAGAGCGACCATGAGAGTCTTTCTTAACTGGAGAATACGAGTGTGAGGTCCTTCGATGCTGTGATCCACTTCTTGATCTTGATCGGCTAAATTGTAAAAAAAATATAACAAAAACAAAAATCAATGTACGGCTAGCCTATACCTTTGATTCCTTCTTTAAGCATAATCTTTAACTCACAGAAACACTTGCAATTGAATAAAAACATAATTATGTGCATCATATAATGCAAGTCAAAGTAGTAGGGCCTGCTACTCTAATTGTGTGCATGTTCAGACTAGGGTTATGTTTTATCGCTTTGCCCAGTTTGGCAGGATCCCATTATTACCACTTTCAAATGAATGCATTGAGAATCCAAGATTCACGTTTCAATACATAGTAATAGAAATATCTAAGTTTTGATATTTGAACTGATGGACAAGCAACAAGGCAACTGAAAAAATTGCTGTACCATGAAATATAACAGAATCATTGAATGCTTATCACATGCTCTTTATTCTTACTCTACTGTTCTCAGGTTCACACTATGCGCTCCATGTCAGATGCCGGGTGACCCAGAAAGAACAGAACCCACGTTTTTTTGCCTCAGCTTTATTATCTTTAAAGCAATAACATCAAATTCTTTTCACAGTTATAGGTTAGGTAATGCATGACGCATGCCCAAAATTTCAAACCCATGCAATAAGTATGCATCATATGGCGCGCAATAATTTTACATAGTGAAATATCGTTCTTTTTCCATTATGTGTACTAACTTTCACTTGAAGCAAACATAGTTTTGGCGTTGTATTGAACTTAATGTCATTAAATTGAATAATTTTAATTGTTTGAAATTAACACCTTACTTAATCAATTGTCAATTTTGATTTATGATTTTTATTTTCTCTTTTGAAATGGCGTTGACTAAACAACACAAGGCATTTGCTATCGAAACTTATCTAAAACTCATTAATTCAAAGATTCTCTTGTTTTATTCCGGAATAAGTTCAATTTTAAACGAGGGTCGTGTAAGTCAAGGCTTCACAACAAGGTGAAAAAGGTTTACGGTCAATGATTGGTTCATTACAAAGCGTTGGTCACCTGGTCGACCCATACAGGTTCGCTCTGCTGCCAAAGTTTGCTTAGAGCATAGTGAAAGATTCGGCGAAACTTCATCGAGAAAAAGGACCCAGGAAATAATAGTTGGAATGTGCAGAGAAAGTGTTTGGTTGTTTTTTTTCTTCTCATAAATAGAACCAAGTCCGTGTTGTATACTCATTAAACAGAAATTCACCGACTGGGATATCGGGTGAGGATTAAAATATAGACTCTTTTGCGTCACATTTTGATTTGTCCGTTTTTGGCTGATGTTTGTGATTTTTAGCCCATTACTTGACAATGCGCCCGCTTGAAGAAAAGTACCGTGCGTATTGTCGATGAGCCCGAATGCGCCCGTTGCAAAGCGGAATAGCTAGGGTTGTTTTGAAATTCATTTTGGGGCGGAAATACGTTCGCTATGTCTACTTTCGTTTATACCGGATGTAAAGAACAAACAAAAGTGAAAGTAGCTTTTTACAGTAAAAAAAAAAAGCGATTAGAATGCCTTCGACGATTTTTTGAAAACAGCTGAATTTGTTTTAGTGTACGTAGACGAGTTACCAGTCAACACATCTGATTTTTTTTATTCTGTAAAGAATGAGCAGCCTTTAATGGATTCAGATGATAATTATTAGATTATGGTGATGAATCTGACATTTACATTAGTTATGAAGTTGGAAAAATGATAGTGAGATGAGTCTAGACATCGATTAATTTTTTTGGGTCAATTTTATACATTTACAACTTCAATATTTTTTAAATGACACTTATCAATGTACAACACATACATATATCAAATTAAAGAGTAATTATTTCTGAATCTGTTGGTGCTGTTTAAGTTGAAGTAGTGTAAAAAGTGAGGTGAACATATTTTTTTTTCTGGTAGCATATCTTATTTTTGACAGTGTTACGTCCCTTTGCTTGTATATTTTGGTACACATTCAACAAAGTTTTAGCAAAATATGTGGGTTCCGTTCTTTCTGTGTCACCCGGTACCTTGTGAACATCATCTGAATATCAGCTTAGAAATTTGGTGGATGTACTCCACAACATTTATCCACATACGTATGTTCCGATAAACAGGCTAAAAAAACCAACTGAAATTCAAGGTTTTGTTTTGTGCAGAGCCACTAGATAAACATAACAAATACATCATGATCACACACTCAAACTAACTCCCTTGATAATTCATGCATGCATACCTCTTGAGGGCCTCGGGTGTTCTGCTCCTCTTCTTGGTAAAATCAGCAAAAGAATCAAACACATCCACATGTTTCTTCTTAACTGGTGACACTGCCTGACCGTTGAACCCTGGCCTACCACCAGGATGGCCAAGGAGGTGAGCATGGGGAGGTAGCTGTGGTCTTGGCGCCATGTATCGAGATGGGTACCTTGGCATTCCTGGAGAATTATTTATAGATACAGTTAAATGAATGTAGTGATATTTTGTATTACTTTGTAAGTTAGTTTCTCATGTTAAAACCTTCAAAGAAATACATTTAATTTTACACATGAACGGCAAGCAGGGTAAATTCTGTACTATTACATGATCTGATAAAATGATATACTTTTGACACAGGAACTGAGCTAGACATATAAAGTGTGTACTCTCAGACTTTTCACTTCCCTCATACCCTTACTCAAGAAAATAAAATAACACTCATACACATTAAATAGCAATGTTTAACTAACCTGTAAAGGGTGGATGCCCGAGAGGTGGCATAACGTTAGTAGGTGGCATCCTCTGCTGTCCCATAAAAGCTGCCTGGAAAGCTTGGGCGGCAGCAGCAGCCGCTGAAGAAGCAAATGAAGGAAGCAAGTTCAGGCCAGGATTCCAATGTTGACCCTTAGGATCATGAGACATCATTCCTGGAACACGGGGCCTCTCATACCTAGGCCTGAAAATTCAAAGGGATAAAGCAAACGTTAATCCTGTGCTCTGCGTAAAAAATCCATGACATATGGTTTTTGTCGTGATACTTCGGCTTATCAGCATCAGTAAAATGCTTCAATATCAAATTTTCATATCGTTTTTATTTTTAAATTCTATAACAATTTATACTAGCAAATAAATTCTATAAAAATACACAAATATAAATTTGACATACTCAAAGTGTTTCCAAGCCTTGTGTGCATTGATGGTGGGAATCTGAGATGGATGGGTATTGTGATTAAAATTTTCTTCGCCTCGCCTGAAGTAGGAAGGTTCAGGCCCTTGACTGGGAGCTGCAGAAACAGGTGCTGTCTTAACATCCAAAACAGAAGCAGCAGGAGCATGCGATACAGACCCTACAATAGCATTGACTGGCAGAGGTGATAGTGGCTTTGACGACTCTGGCACTTTGGGCCCATCTCCGGAGGCTGAACTGGAACGTCTCTTTTTAATCTGGCAGGAATATTTTAAAGAGATATTGTTATCAACTGAATTACAGGGGCGAAAAGGGGGGGGGGGGGGGGGTGGTGGTAATCAATAGATTGAAATTGTATTTGATATCTTCTGATAGAAGATGCTTGTAAGAAGAGAAGCATATTACCACATAGTGCCGAGACATAACAGTACAGATGGACACCATACTAGAATAAGTGCCCTCTAACCACCCTCTTTTCAAGTGAAAATCTTAGCTGCCACATGCAATACTTGTCTGCATAGGTTTTGCTTGTTGTTACTGTGGCAGATACCTGAAGCACATTTTTCACTTAAACTCATTTGAATTTACATAGCTCAGTATTCCAAATTAAATCATTATCATTAATGCTATCCTTATTCACAGAAACCCAGTGGCTTCCTGGTGATGCCAATTTAAAATTGGAATATACCTTACTGCCTTCCACCTCCCATTATCTAGCCTGCCATATGATGCTGGGAAATAGTAGGATAACAAGTTGAGAGAAAAGAATGAGACACAATTGGTGAGTAAGCTTACCAAAAGTGTCCAGTAAAAGAAAGATGTGACGTAGAGCAAATCAAAAGAAAGTATGATCTGTGAACAAACAGGAACTAAGTTGAACTGATGATTTATCATATATATCTTTGATTTACACATAGATGTAACAAACCTTTTTGTAGCCTGAATCATTGAGGAAATTGGTAACAGCAATCCTCGTAGACTTATTGGCCACAATCCGATCGGGAGAGACATTACTCTCATGGCATGATGGACATTGGTGGTCGTCGCTCTCCAACAGCTCTTCACGCAAACCTGTTATTAAAATGAATGATTATTAACAAAGGTTAAAATCTCATGTCATCAAATAGCAAAAAACAAAAATAGCCAAGTTTTCAATGTCTCCCATCCATCCAGTAATATCAGTGTAATAAAAAACAAAAACATTTGCTCAGTTTCAATTGAACAGCTGTGACCCGCCCTTCACTTTCAATAAAGGTGTACAAAATTTTTTTGTGTCTTTCTCACTCATTGATATAACCCTTCATTCTTTTAAGGAAACTTTGAAGACTGAATTAACTTTTTAGCTCCTATTTGTAATCAAGGGTATAATTTTATGTTCCCCTCTTGCTTTGTACAGTTTAATGTAATGTAACTAATGCAGGGTTAAGTGCCTCTAAGATGGATTTAGGTGCTATGTTTATCATTATTATTATCATCATCATTAATATTATCTTCAATCTATGTCTGTGCTGATTTCCATTATATAACAAATTACAAAACCATACTGTGCAGTGGCTAATCTAATGTTTATTATTATTACCTTTGACTGTACTATAATCATTTTGCAGGATCAGGATCCGCACATATTCAAATCCAATGTAAAATAAAGCCTGGTGCATACACAGCTATTTATGCCACAGACCAATGCAACAGACTAGAGGAATGTCTTGCCATTACTTACATTCATCACAGAAACTTGTTCCACAACATGGGGCAATTGCAGCATCTACACATAAATCCTCACAGATATGGCACAGCAGCTCCTTGGGTATTTGTCTTTTCTCTGGCTCATATGACTGATTATCTGTAGGTAGGAATGGTGGTAGATCCTTTTTGCTCTCCCTGTAGCCTTCTCTGTAATAAAAAGGAAATTATATATTTTTTAATGAAGGGGAAAAGCTTATGAAAATGTGTTATTGTTATTAAACACAATCAAAATAATTGATAAATCTTCTAACCAAAAATGCGTTCTAATCTTCAATTTCAATCCTTACAAATTAGAAAAATAATTAACAAAACCCAAAGCGTCCAGAAAATCAAAAGTGAAAATAAGAAGCTTAGCAAAGCATATCAATGATAGATTAGGATAAGTTTAAAATCAAATCATTACATACACGTCAACAGTGGGCACAGCAAATTGTCCACCGTGGGTTAGTAGGGCTCCTGGGTGAAGAGGGTCATCTACTATAGTCAACATAGTACTTGGGATCCCTGTAGTTCTCTTCACTCTTGGCTCTATCACACGATCTTCCTGGAATTTTTAAAGACGATTAATATTTTTTTTAGTAATTTAAAAAACAGGAGAATGAAGACTATCAAATCAACAAAATTATTCTATTACACAAATCATTCCATTACAACAAAATCATTCCAATACTAATAGTGGAGGCCAAAAATATTCAATCAGAAAATTCTTATAAAAAAAAACAACATTTTAATTTTTTGGTATTCACCCGGAACAATAAACTTACAAATGTTCCGTTTGTGTATAAAAAATAAAGCCAAATTTCCTGTTTTGTGCAAAAAAAATATTTGCACACATAGGCTACATACTAACTTAATTCACTAAGAAGTAAATTACCCACCGGCTTGAAATTAGGGCAACTTGTTATGAAATGGCCCTTCTTTCCACACTTTTTACAAATGTAACTGTCAGAAGGAACTGCCGATGGATGTCTGCCAAAACTGGGGACAAAAACAAGCAGAATAGAACAATTAATGCAAGTTCAATAACAATACGATTATTTTAAAAGATCAAGAATGATGTTAAATAAAACTTACTTTTTAAATAATGACATGCCACGAGACAGCAGACTCTCAAGATCATGGGTTTCAATCCTACCCCAGTTAGCTCTTTGTTTTTCATGGGTTAAGAAACCTTGCTCCAATTGCTTCACTCAACCCAGGGGTAGAAATGGGTATCAGCTTACAACTGAGGAAGTAATCTGCAAGAGACCAGCATTCTATCCAGAAGGGTGATCAGTCACTCTGTCCACTACGGAGACCAGGATAAAAGCACCGGCTCCCATGGGCTTCCTCCTAAGGACCTACTCTTTAAAAATAAGGATATCCCTCACTTCAATCAATTAATAATACTAGTACCTCTTAGGATAAATAATCTTTTACTATCTATAGTACTCAAAGTTTTACCTTGATTGTTCAAATCCTTTGGTAGACTGATCTATCACAGCTTTTATTTTGTCAATTTCTGAGGCAGGAACAGCAGCAACAGGCTCTTGTGCCTACAGATACAAAAGCAAAAATTAAATGAGCATGATAATGACAAGTATAAGTTTAAACAATACTAAACATTCAAGCGCATGGTACACTGTAAGTTGTGTCCCTGAAAGATTGGGATTTTCCCATGAGGTGGAATTGGCTTTTTGTGCCTAAAAACAGCAGTTTGAAAATCTGTAAACACAATGGAAGGGGTGAGTGAGGTATCATATCTTAAACTTAAATACAATTAATCTCACTCAGGATGAACAAGGTTGTCAGCCCTTCTGTTTAGACAAGTCTTGCCAAGTGATCTTAAACTTAAATACAATTAACCTCACTCAGGATGAACAAGGTTGTCAGCCGTTCTGTCAAGACAAGTCTTGCTAAGTGCCTTGCCTCTCATTCTAGTATCTCACATTACCATGTGAGAGAGAACTCATGCCTGATGGACCACTCTCTCTTTTCCATCATTTATAAACAAAATCAGCTCATCCTCTTTTGGACAATAACCAATACAGTATACAGTCCCTTTCCCCTCTACCTATACATAAAGAATTTTAACGTTCTGATTGCGTGCATAATGCACAATGAAAGTAGGAAACATTTTGAGGTCATAAGGTTCACATCAAGAAGTTTTGCCTCCAGAACATCATTACATCTTAGACTGATGATAGTGTTTGGATGTCACTACGGAGCTCTTTAAATTAACATTGCAAGAAACGGGTAAAAAATTGGTTCTTTTCAGATCTGAACTTGTTGAAATTGCATAACAATAACATCCCAAAATAGTAATAACGCAATTTGAATCCTATTAGGGTCTTAAATGTAAGAAATTAATTTTGTTTACCTGTTTTTGTTTTTCCAAAATCTTCTGACGCTCTTTTTCTTTCTGAAATAATAATTGTATAAAGAAAATTAAAATTTTGGTTTCATGCATTCATCAGTCTATATATGGCGCCATTTTACTCTGCAATTTATAGATACAGCACAAGAACTCTATGTACCTTTGTTAAGGATTTGGTTTCTAAAAGATTTTAAAATAAACTAAATTGACACTGTATTCTATTTTTGACATTACAAAAATAAAGCAACTATGTAGGTCTATGGTGTTTCTTAAAGACAAAAATGGAATAGCCTTCCGGTAGTGAAATAATCATGACTTGGTCCTTAATCTATGACTAATTGCAAATAAGTCATGACAATCTTATCCATTTGTTGCTATGTTATAGTTGTAAAAAAGATTGAGATATTATAGATAACACAAACATATAAACCAATGAAGACTCAATGGAATTCCCCAACAAAGCAAATGGCGCCATAATTAGACCGTATGATGAGACCTTACCACTGAACAAATTTTGTAGTCAGATCCTTGCGGGTAAACCAGCATGATTGGACTTCAATCATTCAAATGCGGCAATATACCTATTTCAAGAACAGCCTTCATAATTAAAAAACAGAATACTAATGCCATAATGTAAATACTCAAAATATTTTGATATAAATAACCAGCTCTCATAAAAAGTCACTTCTTGTAAAAATAATTTCCCTTTATAAAAGCATTGAGAAAGTATTTTTTCATGATCATATCCAGCATAAGATCTATAAAAGTGGGAAAAAAAGTTCCATTCCCCACCCAACCAAAATTAAACATGGCAATATTTAAACTCCAGTAACACTTTTCATCCTTATGGACAGCATGAACAGTCACATCCATATTTGGGTATAAAATATAAAGCCTTGAATCCTTGCAAATCCTGTCTCCATAGCTTTGGATTTAGATAACTATTCGACAGTCATCAAGAACAACATCTGCTCTTAACTTTCAGAGTCAATGAAACAATATTTAAACATCCCCCCACTCCCTACAAAAGAAACTCCACCGAAACCAGTCCAGTTGCAGACGCAAAAATCTGACAAGTCCAGTCCGAATAATTTACAGTGCAGTCTGCAAGGAGTGAATGATAACTTTCGAAAATAGATCTGGGTTAAGTTGTAAAGTTTGTTACTTTTTAAATCTCACTACCCATGTCTTAAGATGTAGCCAAGATTCAAATCAAGCAGACTGTCCTGTACTGTAATACTCTTAAAAGTATTTTTAAAGTGGTAGTTTCAAAATCCCTGTGACACTTTCTCTTTCTGGTCGTAATCATCACTCATTAAATCAAGACGAAAGAAAGGGAAGATACAGTGGGCTTGAGGATGCGTTAAAAAGAAAAATTAATGGGCTGTACCAGTACCAGGAAAAAGTTCTGTGGAACCCATTGTACAAGAAATCCACACAAAGAACAAAACTCAATGTCTGATGCAAGGTCATCACCGGAGGAATAACAGGCATTCTCAACACATTCTTCTGAAGAATGTGAACAGCAATACCTGAGTGATGCAGCAGTTATCAAAGCAAAGAGAGATCGTTTTGATAATAACAACTGACTCAGCAATGTTACGTCAACAGGAAAAAAATTATTTCGAATAACATGTGGAAAACTGCAGGAACATCAAAATTAGAGGGAAAAAAAGAACCTAAAAAAATACAGGAAACTAAAATAAATCTTTAAAAAGGAACGAAAGAAAAATAGATCAGGCAGCTGAATAGAATGAATGCTGTATGAACAGAAAACCAACAAAAATAAAAAGGAAAACAAAAAAACATAAACAAAGCAATTGATCACAGAAAGTAGGCCAAAGTTGAAAACAATAATTTTCAAGGTTTGTATAGGAGTGAGTAGAAAATGAGCCATGACACAGACCGATGCAAGAAAGTCCCAGGGAAATGATCTGAAATAAAATAGTGATAACTCCAGAGTAAACTTTTTTCCTTTTATGACAAATTTTAAGCTTTGTTTTGAAGTAGGTATATTTATCTTTGGTGGACTGGACTGTACTCGTGACTGAACTGATTGTGCTTAAAAATAAAAATGCAAAGACTTGGGAAGTATCACATAGAAATTGCTTTATTTTGTTGCACTATGCAATCAGACACAACAGACGTTATGAGTGATAGTGATAGTCTGGAATTAGAACGTCCAATGGTACATTTTTCGTCAAGGGCACAAAACAATGACATTTGCATAAAAATCATCTGAATACGCTAAAAATAATCCTCAAGTAATGAAAAAATTGAATGAATAATGCAAATAACAATGAAAAGGTCACATTTTTCTTCAGTCTCATTGAAATGCAAATCAACATACAAGTAATTTTTAAATCTTAAACAATTTTTCAACACAAAAACAAGGATCACTTAACAATACAGTTTCATCAAAGGTACAGACTGACAGCTTTATCAAATTGTTTAAATTCAAGCAAAGGATCTACAGTGCAATATACATTTTGTCTAACTCGCTGGGTTGGGAGATACTTTTTATTTAATGCGGTCACAAAACGTCACAAGTTGGACGTATCTTATGCAACTCAATATGTTGAGCTGAATTATGAGTGTTCACAAACGTGTCATGTGACATTATTATTCCAAAAAATGTGGTCCACAGTTGGAACATAGTTTTTTATATAGATTAGGGTAACTGACAATGTAGGCCAAAACCCCCATACCAAGTTACATCAAATTCAGCTGGAGATATTATCGCTATTCTGCGACCATGAGTTGTGGACCTATGAACACTATAGTTACAAGATTTTAAAAAAAAAAGCTACAGAAAGATGTGAAATAAATAAATTAAATAAACTCTGAGAGATCTGTGAATATGAAGGTAAGTTTGATTAATGCATATTGCACTGTATTAAATTGAACGAAAATAGAGGTACAGAGGTAACCATTTACATCTCAATACATGTTTGATTTCAAAGGCCTTTGTAATAGTCATTCACAATGATTGGAAACTGGGATCAAATGACATCATGGGCGAACCACAGAATTCCACATCGTAACTGTATCACAGTCTTAAATAATTCATGAAAAAAATGCATGTCTAAATACTTGACTTTGATTGACAGATGAAGATGATCACTACAGAAACACCACTGAATTACTACAATAAAACTGAAAGTAGAAAGAATATATTTTCTTTAAAAAAATAGTCACTCATTTCAATACTTACCCGGGCATTCTAAGCTTTGCAGCAGACAAAAATTACTGCTTTAAATATATATTGCGACAGTATGGCCATTACGTCCAAGAATTGATCCCCCCCTGTGCCCCTACTCGAAAACTTAGATTGTTATACTCAAAATCATTAAAGGTACCAAAACCAAATCTAAAAAGTCTCAGAGAACAATCTTTTGGCCTCATTATATTGGATTCACTTCCTCAGAAGGCAAAGCTAGCAAGCAGTGTGTCAATATTTAAAGCAAGCCTCAAAACGCATCTTTTAGTTCAACATTTATCTTAGGATATATATTTGAATGTTAATGACTTTTTCTGTTAAAAATAGTAACCCTGAGAGGTTTGATGCATTCAAATTTTTATGTAAAGCACCTTAAAAGGCGCCCTATAAATATACTTATATCATCAATTATCAGTATGACGGATACCGGTCTAGAATAAAGTGCCTACATTAAAAAATTCTCATTTAGAAACTGGCATACCCCATTATTGATATTTATAAACATTCTAAGAGGGTAATAATTTTTTTCTTCTTTTGCCACTTTCTCGAGTACAATTAAGTGGCAAGGGCAAGTGTAATCAGTGAGAAGGTATCGTATCATGTTTGATAAGTATGTCAGCACAAGCCCATTTCAAACAAACAATTCACAATTGTCCATACAAAGTTATAACCACATAAATAAAATCATACCAACCAATGTATCTGCATGTTTAAATATATGGGTACAGGAATTTCAGTGACACTTCACAACAGAAATCAGTACAATTGCAAGTCATATACAAAGTACAATAAATTACGTTACAAATGGCAGATTTTAAAAACTCTGAAAATTTCAACTAAATAGAGATCAAGAAGATCCTACAGAAAGAGTCATGGTACAAGAACAAAAAATGTAACATAATGGATTCTAATTAAATCATCAGTAATTAATTAAATCTAAAAACGAGTCAATCGCAATCAAATTAACACACGAACAGGGTAGTCATGCAAACAAATAATAATTTTAAATATCTCAAACACGTTCACCTAACTTTTTTTTCTTAACTATATAATGCTGCAGAGGTTGTCATTTGAGGTGGAATTGACTGAACCACAAACAAGCCTGAGAGGAGATGGAACAGACACGTAGTGACAACAATTCAATTTTCAGATTGGTTAAGCATAGATATTTCTAAGGGGTCCAGACTTTCAAACAATCAGAAAATTGATTTCCCGTCACCATGTCCCTGTAGCAGCTCATAACCGAGGAAACTAATGTCCAAGGTATATACGGTTGCAGGACGTCCAATTCCAGGAATCCACTGGCTTGACTTTCATCCTTTTGAAAGCTGCACTAATTATTACACGTGTATAGATAACATTGGAGAAATAAATGCCTGCAATATTCATCTCAGGGATTCTTGTACAAGCCATGTTGTTGATCAAACAGACAAAGCATACTGCAAAGTTGACGGTCTTCAATGACAATTTGTTCAAAAGACTCCACAAATGAATCTGATCGACACCATATGGGGATTGAGAGTGAAAAAATATAAGAATGATTTCATGTATCATCTTGAGTAATTTTTTCATTTCCCTCAATTTACATCTTGAAAATGATGTGCCCATATAATAAAAGCCAATGTTTAACTTGACAATGCGGTTGTGTTGTAGCCTGATGAACTGTCAAGATAGGGACCAAACAATAAATATTTGTGGCAGCATACGTCGACAACAATCATTTATACCATAAATGTATCTTAGATACTATTACTATGAATGTTGACTATACCACAACATACTGCTCATCTTTTCAAAATGATTCCACACTGTAAACAAGGTTCTGTTGCTGCCAAGTGTCACAAGCTGTATTCTGTTCTCTTTTCCTGGTGTTAAGAAATAACTAATATATTTCCGTTTGCAGGCTGTATTCCGTTGTGGGACAAAGTGGAGGAATTAAGCCATAGTTATTAATACTGAATTCGCGGAAAGGCTGATTAATAAAATTCCTGTCAAAAATGTCACGTTAAGCATGACCTAACCAGCACCAACCACAGATTGGTTGCTTTTGCATCACCCTAGCACTTCTTTCTTCCTTATTATTTATGCCTCATTGTGTTAAAAGTGGATCGGCCATCTGTTGACCCATTGTAAACACTGCCATCAGCATAATGAAAACAAAGAAAATTTTGCTACTGCTAGTCATTTATCGATGCATTCGCAATGGGCATATCTCTGAATTCAATGGAAAATTTAAATATTATTTCAAAATCAAGCATGGCAGTTTTATGGAACCCTTGTCATTGAGTTCAATACAAGACTTTGAAAGCGAGATCTCTGTTGTGATTGATATGTTAGTTTTACCACAAGCTTAATAAGCATCTCATACCCCACAATATGTTCTGTTTGACCTTTAAATTGCGTAAACACCTGTTTGAGAGTTGCTCAACATATGTCTCCACTGTACATATTGACTGGTTTTTCGGTCGAGAAAAGTGTATCAATTTATGACAAAGACAAGTGGCTGGGGTTTAAAAAATGTATTACTTCAAAAACCATTTTGTCAAAACTTGCTCTTGTGAATAAAATGCAACTGCAATTGAGAGTTCACAAAATAAAATATCCCACTGGAAATATCTATCCAAGGAATTACTTGTATCTGTATGGGCTGTGGACCAGCAAACTGATTCAATGTGACACACGTGGATGGCATTCAACCAGTGATAATGCCTCTCAAGCACTTGGGGCCAGAGAAAGGGGTTGCCAAACGACAAATACAGTTAGTCACTAGATTCAGACAGACATTTCAAATTCGTCTTGATAACCCCGAAAGCATGTCTCTTCAGAAGGATGCCTGGAAAACAACAACCAAGCATCAAGGACCCTTGGGTCAGACTGCCCATCAGAACGAGTGAAAATAAATTTTCTGACAACAAAGCAGCAGCACATATTGCCACACTAAACGTAAAAACAATCGAGGCGCTGTGTGCAACGTCTTTAAAGACTGCAGAACTGTACACTTTTCAGCACACTGAGTCGCCTGCTGGCCCAAGGAGAAGTCAATTCAATCAACAAAAAGACTGATTGGGACCCAAGAGGACTTGAAGAAAACAAAAGCATTCAAATTCAACAAGGAGGCAAAACTTCGGGCGTATTCAAAATGTGCGAACGAGAACATGCTAACGAATGATTAATAGGACAAGAAAAAAAATTGAGTTAGGACAAAGATCAGAGAGAAAAGAGACAAGAAATGTAAATAGAAATAAAAAGGCAACAAATTTAAGTGTATTTAATTTAGCTTTTTTTTCTGCATTCATCAACATTCCATTTCCTAACTTAAAAAAAAAGTAAAATGCTTTGCAAAGTTGCCATTCTTCATTTATGAAGTAAGACAAAACAAGTTACGCACTTCTTGCATCAGAAAGAGATGGGTTGAAAAAAAGTAAGGTTTGTGCTGCTCCATTTTAAAAATAAGAACTAACTTTAGTGTCTATTTAATCTTGACTTTTAATCAAAAAAACGTAACCAGTCACAATGATGCAATTGATACCCTACTCACAAAGTCTCATATAATGACCTGTATGTCAGTATTTGAATCGCAGGTAGCTCCATCTTAATTCTCATTCTACCCAAATTTGACTAATGAGCCAATTAACCGTCTCTTGAGTCAAACATTATCACATTTTTAAAAAATCTTTGCCTTGGTGGGTGTTTAAATTGAAGTGATAAAATTGGTATATCACCAATGCGGTTTTTTTTGTTTGTCTTGATTTATTCACTGGAGAGAGAGAGAGAGAGAGAGAGAGAGAGAGAGAGAGAGAGAGAGAGAGAGAGAGAGAGAGAGAGAGAGAGAGAGATATATGTGACATGAATGTTAGAAGTGGAGCACACTGATGGCACTTGACCACACGCAACGGATATTCAGGTAAGAGTATTTCCTTTACCTTTCAAGACTTCAGCCTTTCATGTAATTCTTATGGGTTAATGATGCTGGTTACACAGGTATAATGTGGTCCCATGATGGTTCAGCTGTCACATCTTGAATTGAAATGGAACTTCCATTCCTAGACCCATTTGTTATGCTCTTGGTTTTCAAAAGTCACGCAAATAGAAACCTCAATAGGAACATTTCAACTACTACTTATAAATTCACAGCTTGCCATGTATGAAGCAAATTAACTTTGTTGATCGTTTTTCGACACCAATGATCAAATACTCAAATTTGCAAAAACAAACCACGCTGTCATAGATTGACTCCTTTATTGGTCCATATAAAATAACAACAATGGAATAAAAAATATGTGAAAACAGTATAGCATTTTACCATTACAAAACAGATTAAAACATGAACATTTCCAAACAACTCAGCCCATCTTAATCTGACCCATTCTTTGCAACAAAAAAAACCCACCCATAACTGCATGAGAATTATAAAACAAAATGGGACTCTAGCATTAACAAAAAAAATAATTATTAAAAAAATAAAAAACAGAAGGAGATTGGAATTTTCAGAAGAAAATATCTCTGTGACATGGCCACAAAAGGGAATGTCATTGTGACGAACATTGAAACCCTCCTTGGCTTTCCATCAGACATAAATCAATGCAAAACAAGACCCTTTTGTCTTTTAACACTGCATGTTTCTGTTAGCCCACCCACCCTAAATCCCAGTGAAGTGCATTTTAGAGTTATACAAATCACAAGAATCAGATGATGGCATATGCCAAGACCTGGCTTGCTCATCTATTGGGGAAAGATCTATATCCTTGTATTACAATGCATAAACAATAGTTTCCTGTACTTGACACTACTATTACAACATAAGCGCTTTCATCATAAAGCTAGTAAACTTGAAAAAAATATAACAGTAAACTTCACCTAAATATGATAGTGTCCGACAATCAAGTTGAACGCCAATAATAATTCATAAAATATACCAGTTGGTATTCCAAGTGCTCTACATTGCAACAACACTGCCTTCAAATCATGAATACATGTTCAGTAAGCTGCTCAACAACATGTCATAGATAAGTTGTCCACCCAGCTCCTTTCTCTAAATATACACTTAGCCCAACTTCTTGTCATAGATGGTAAGAAGTAAATAGTTTTCATTGGTCTAGTGTATCTCATTCAGTACAAATAAAACACTCAAAATGACCTATATTTATGTCATAACAAACCAGAGATTGTTATCCAGAAAAGGTCTATTGTTCTAACCCATGTCAAATAAGTTATAATTTTATTATAGTAAATTACACTTGCTGACATCCTATATTGAGATAGACATTTGCCGACTCAGTAATTTTGAATCTTGACATCTTCCCCGTCATTGCATTCACTCTCTTGGGGTTTCATAACACCAAATTTGCTTTTGTCTCAGTCTAAGGCTTTACTAGGCATTTAAAAGTTAAAATAATTTCCAGACGCTGTATTGTCAATGGGAAAAAAAATTGAATACCATCTCAATTTCCATGGTGAGCTGAATAGATAAATAAAATACATCGAACTACAAACATCAGGACTTTCATGTTGCTCAAAGAAACAATTTTGACAATTTCTTTAAGACATGAATACCTTAACGTCAAGATGAGAATAAGTATTTTTCTTGTGACAATTCTAACCATACACACATATGAAAGGCCATAACTTTGACCCCATGTCATATCACTCACTTCACACAAAAGGAAAAAAAGCCATGGTAGTACATTTTTATATCACATCACATGTCATGGAAAATGAGATGTTAGAGTAAAACGTTTGTGACAAAATGTGTCATGCATGAACATATTTGACCATCTCGTCTAATAGTGTGTATAAAACAATATGTAAATAACTTTTTAATGACTATACAATCACGAAATGGTGTGTAAAATGCACCAATTGTTTAATATCACAATATTGTAAAAATAGCACCAGTTGCATTGTACAAAACATATAAGGCACAACTCATCTTAATAGATAACAATTGACATTAAGAGGCACCAATTCAATACCTGAAAATGCAAACCAAAGTATAGATTTCACAAATTAGTTGTAGGCCCACTGTTAATATGCCTGCAATGTGAAAACTCCACAAATGAAGTTACAGTAATATGGCATTACACAATCAGTGTCCATAAAAATCTGAAAGTTGCAGGGGGAAAAAATCAGCGTTTGTGTAACTCGTCTTCTCATACTCCACCAACATTTCTTAAAAACTTACCCACTCATATTTCCCACTGAATACCCCATTAACTGCAAACATAAGCCCCCCAAACGACACAAGTTACCATGACACGTACTACTTTTGCACATTCTTGCTTGAACGCTTCCCTGAAATAAATAGAGAGAGAAAAAATAGTTTTAAAAAGCAGAAAATCACTTTGGTGTGGTAACTAATCAAGGAAATAAAGTATGATACATCAGCCTCTTTGGTGCCTTACTTTGTGACCCTGTCTCGCCAGCTATGTGACATAATATCAATAAGCTTAACAAAACAGACAGGGAGATTTACAATAAACCATGGGGCATCCAGTGTTCCTGCAGCTCATTGGCAGGTCTGTAATTTACATCAAACATGCAACCTATAGTGTAGTTACAATACACCATGTAAGCCTAACGTAATGATAATCAACAAGCACATTAATCAATAAATAATCGTTTGTCTCCACCTGGTGTGCAGCTTAACCGTAAACAATGAAGTACGGATTGTACTGATTATTGAGTACCAACAATGCTGAATAAAGAATCTCATCATTCATTTCATTTTTGCTTGGCTAATAAGACCAAAAGACAAGCGAAAAAAATAATTTAACAAGTTCATTGTTTAATAATCAGTATGCCGTATTGAAGTGCAGGCACCTGTCACTGTCATATGATAATATAAAACACAGCGTTTCGTCCTGAAGGTGTTTTAATGCAAGACATTTTCACACACCTGATAGGACAAGTCATTTGGAGTATTTTTACTGCCCTTTAGACAGGTACATTTTAAATCTCACTGCCAATTTGTCACCCTATAAAAAAAAACAAGAATGCAGCTGAGTTTCTTCAATCAAAATAATTTGTGCTATTCTGGAAATGACCCTCTTGAGGTGTATTTGTAAAATGACACATCCATTTCAAATATATTCTCCTGGGAAGAGTCATAATTCAGTAAGTAAAACAAAATTGTTTAAATAGCCACGCCAAAATCAAAGTGAATGTATTGCCTTTGCTGAATGAAAAACAAATAAATTGAAAAAGAAACTTTACTCACCATGACCTCTGAGTGCTGCTTGCATTTGACTTGATAATAGGAACACGGGACACAATAACAGAAGTATTCTTGGCAATAAGTTCATCTGCTTTTTTGTACACTGCAAAGAAAAAAATTGGATATGGTTGATTTCAAATGTTCACCTGAACGTTGTGGCAATAACCATGCCGTTTCAAACACAAGTCAAAAAATCAGGTACCATATTAATTGGCTCAATTGAGACAAAGCATTCTTATGGCAACTGCTCAAGACTTGCCTTTTGCAAATTTGTAATTTTAAAAAAAGTGTGTTAACAACTTGTAGAAAATTTAAAGAGCAGATTTCACGGTCTTGACCAGTCATGTTTTTTATGCTCCAATGTTTGCACATAAATTAATATATTTTCAGAATAACATAAAAATCAGTGTAATAAAAGTAGAAAAGGCTTTTCTATCAGTACAAGACCCAATCACTTGAATTTAGCAATGTTAACCACCCATTGTCCGTCACTTTGAGAGACATTGTTGCATGCAGCACAATCGATCTCAAATGGTTCATGAAAAAATAATAGGCTATAATTATATCAATAACCTTGCACATTCTCCTTTACTCATCACATCAATAAGTCATCAGTAACAACATCAATACCCCACGCATTCCACACCACCTCAAACCGCAATGCAATTACACTGATAACAAAACCAAACGATGTCAGCCCTTCATCAACAACAACAAAATAGGAGAATTAGCGATCTAGATAGATAAGCAGTTTTAACACAAAGCATTTTACGAATTTATTTATTTTAAATTTTAATATTTAAAAAAAAAACCGGGTCTGAAAACGATGTCAAGCACGCCCCCCCCCCCTCCCCCACCCTCGGCCCCTCACACACAAACACAATACCACTACCCCCCCCCCCCAATCCCATCCCTCGGCCCCTCACACACAAACACAACACCACTACCCCCCCCCCACCCAATCCCCCACATTGAAGTTCAGAATAATAAATGAATGATTCTAATCCACGAAAGCGACAACTAGGTTGGCTGCAAAGGCCAATAAATTCTGTAGATAGTGTATTATCGTAGTGTTTATGTAGTGTATTATCGTAGTGTAACCTACTTTTAAAAAAAATAAAAATGGCTCTGAATAGTGTCACCATTGTCAAAATAATATTATACGGGGTGACGACAGGGAAAGAACGGAACCCACTTTTTCAAGCTTTAACTTCCTTGTTTTTAAGCAAAAATATCGAAACTTTGCACAGCTATTGCTATAATAGATTAGGCGATAAGTAGGCTACACATCATATGGCGCGCAAATCATTTTACCAAGGGAAATATCGCCCCTTTTCCATTTTGTACACTAACTAATTCTCACTAGAAGCAAAACAAGATATTTGGTTTTGAAGTTGTATTGACATTGCTTAATGTCATTGGGTTGAATCATTTTCATTGTTTTAAAATCAACGGCGTACTCAATCAAACTGCAATTATTGTCAATTTCGATTTATAATTTCTATTTTCTCTTTTTGAAGTGACGTGAACTTAACAACACAAGGCATAATGTTGCTGTCGAAGCCTATCTCAATCTCAAAACTGATTCATTTAACGATTCTTTTGTTTTGTTCCTGAATAAGTTCAAATATAAACCGGGGACATGTAAGTCAAGACTTTACATACAACTTGGTGACAAACGCTTAAATGGGGGTTCATCACAAACCGTTGGCCATCCACCACCTGGTCGACCCAGAAAGGCTCGCTCTGCTGCCAACTTGGACACAGCGCTTTGTGAAAGATTTGGCGGTACTCAATCATGAAACCTCAGTGATAAAAATAGTCCCAGTCCCAGGAAATCATAATTGGAATTGCCAGAAAAGGTATTGGTTGCATACTGAGGTACGATTTTAAATCAAGACCATATTATTGTGTAGATACCCATTACTAATTAAACAGAAACTCACCGACTGTCAAATCGTGTGACGATTAAACTATGGCCTCATTTTGCGACACATTTTGATTTGTCCATTTTTGGCTCATGTTTACGATCGTTAATAATTGTTTCATCTTTTCAACAAACATTCCAGTTTTTGAGAGACACGCCGGGCATTAATCCATCTGTAGCTTCATACAAATTGGTTTACTTTGGGATATGTTCAACAAAGTTATAGCAAAAAACGTGGGTTCCGTCCATTCTATGTCACTCGGTACAATGATGTTCACCTCCATTTTGAATTTGACTTTTGGCGACATTATGAGTATGAGTGAGTTGGAAAAATCTGTGCCAATTAAAATCATTAATTGGCACCTTTTACTCAATTCTTTGTAAGAGGACTCGACCAAAAAGGAAAAAGAGACGTTTGGATGATGAGCAGAGTAGAGAGCATTATGTTGGCAGATTGCCCTATCCTGAATCATCCAACCTCTCTCGCATCTATTTAGTGGGAAAGTGAGATTGGTATTCAATCGGTTTGCTGTAAGTCTACAACAAGCCCTAAAGTCGCTTCCAGATATATAT
>JARFNW010085451.1:0-13227 GCA_031763155.1 Dirona albolineata
CCTCATTGTGCCAATATTTTTTTGCAAACTTTTTTTTACATATAGCCCAAACCATGTACTTTCAGAAAATCATAACGACAAAAAATCCCTAGGGGGGGGGGGAAGGGGGGTCCCCAGTGGCCCATAGCCTATTGTCTCCACATTAGAGAACACAGCTAAAGAACCCTGCGAGCCAACGAACGATGAGGGCTGTTCTGAGACTACCTTGTTTTCGCATACCTTTTTGGTATTAATATTTTTCTGTGCGTGTGAACTGACGACTGACGAAGAAGAGGCCCGAGCGAAACGTTGGTTTTTGTTTGCAATTTGTTATACACAGCTATACCATTTTATTTTTTGGCCTTCCCTTTGGGCTCCAAAAATAGCACGGCCATTATTATTAAGCGAAATAGGTTTTTTTCCTGTTTAAATTTACTTCCCCAATGAGATGAGCCTCTCCGACCATATTTGTTATGCCGACCTGGGACCAAAATCTACCCAAAAAGTGAAGACAAAAATAACGTATTCACAGTCCCCAGGTGAACTGTTAGATCATTTTGGCACAATCCTATTTCACAGCCTTCAACATTGAATCCTGCTCTGAACATGAAGCAGTTTTCTTGATTCAATGCGTGCAAAGATGTCTCATCAATTAACGTATGGACTGTGCATACGACAATAGGCCTCCCGATTTGCATAATCTCCAAAGCTCGTATATCTTAACAGGCCAAAGTCTGTAATCCCAAGCCTTGCAAACAAACGAGCGTAGTTTCTTGGAAACTCTGATTGACAAGGAAGTTTTGAAGATAATTTAATCCGAAACTTACACTATGCATTTTACTTGGAATGAAAATCCGTTTAAGATCCTAGTTAAGAGCAAATCTTAGTCATTCCCGTCCCCAGGTTATTACTTCCATGCACAGTGCACGTCTTTGAGATGATGACCGTTACTGTTTATTGGTAACTATGGTTTGTTGGAGACTTGAGATTTTCTACAAGATGTCTACTACACATCCCGTGCTTGAGAAAACCTCAAAGATGAAAGTCCAGGAGGCTTAGGTCTAGTCTATGATGAGGTCTCAATGACTGGTCTGCACCACGGCTGGTCAATGGAGGAACTATTGATACATCTCTATCCTGGCTTTTGCGTTGAAATAATTTATCAGACGTTGATTGAGTTGTATTTTGTATGGCTTTCAAATTTGGTCTATAAAATTTGTCTTCTCAATAGGACAAGAACGTTAGAAGATTTTCGCCAGCAACTTGACTTTGCTATTCTATTCAGGAAGTACCGAAAAAAATCATTTGATTCCTTATTCATCACTGGAAAGTTGTTTGTCACGCTACTTTTTACTCACAATAGACCGATCTCTGGGAAGTGGAAAACCCAAGCAAACGTCACTGAGACTGAGAACCACAGGACCCAGACTACCTGTTTTTTTTTTTGAGGGGGGGGGGGGTGGGGGGGGGCGGGTGGTGGCCGAAAGGTTAAGTCATTGCACTAACTACGCAGGCGGCGGCGGCTCGAGTCTGGCTTTCGGCACTGCGTTTTGCCTTGGGCAAGAAGATTAACTCCTATTACCTACGTTGCGACGCTGCAATGCGGCTGACGCTTGGGTTATTTTGATTTTTTTCGAAACAGATCCTACAGACAAAGAAGAGGGGCTAATACTATGGCGCTGTAAATTTCCATTGGATCATGTCTTCTTATCCTGTATATCGACAACCGCCAGACGTTACTACTAAAAACTTCTACAATTTTACTACTAGATGCCTCTTGCAAGTCTAGCAGAGTCTTTTGTCTTTAGCGGGCAAAATGGCAAATTTAAAACCTCTGCATAGGATACAGATTACTGCCCTAGCTGAGAGTTTGAACTTCGTACCCATGTAGGTCCTTACATAGTAAGTAAGTAAGTAATAATCAATTTATATAGCGCACAAATCCACAAAGGTGCTCTAAGGCGCTCACAGCATAAACATAAACATACTTGTCATTGAAAATGAATATAAATATACACAACTATAAATAGCTAGTCAAAGGTATATCGGATTTTGAATGTTGCTGTAGCAAACCGTCAAAAACAAGGGATGTAAGTTCTTGTTTTGTCATCGTCCTCCGGAAGCCTCAATTTATTCCTCATATATTATTTACATACCATTGGCTTCAGCGGGTCTTATTATATTTCCCACTTCAAAGATTGGCAGCACAAATAATATGCGCAGAATACACAATTTGTGCTGTCAATCGTTGAATTTAATTTACATAGTACTCTAAATGTTAATACTAGCCTTGTGTGGTTTCCTAGGCACCTTGTGTGATTTGTTGTTTTTACACGACCTGACACAAGCGTCCACCTGTCTACCAAATTATGAACGTAGTATGTGGGTAAATGTATATTTCAGCTCTATTTATTATTTTTGTTGTAATCGTTCATTAATCGTCCGTAATCGTTCGTGTTACTATGTTTGTATGTTATTTTACTCATCATAATTTCAATTCGGGGTTTTGTTTTTTTTAAAATAAATAATTGTAGTTTCAGATCAGATAGATATGTGTGGATTGCCACACATATCTGATCTGAAACTATAACTTAAAAAAAAACAAAAAAAAACCCCCCGAAATTATGATGAGTAAAATAACATACAAACAGTAACACGAGCGATTAATGAACGATTACGATAAAAATAATAAATAGAGCTAATATATACATTTACCCATTGTTGATAAAGCAAGTAAAATCTATTCGAAGATCAGATGGAAAAGAGAGCTTTCTTTGCATTATAAAAAAAAAGAGACAAAAATAGATTCTTTTACAATATGACTCTAAAAATGTAAATCTATGCTGCCATATTTGGTGATTTCATGGGTTAAAGGAACTTGTGATGGATCCATTCTCCGCTATTAATTTTTGCATATTAAACTTATGTCCCAAATGACTCAAAAAATTTAGATAAAAAACAAAACCAACACAGAACTTGCTTGTACAAAGCCAAATTTTTATTGATGATGTGTAACAGTGACAAGTTAACATACAAATCCATTAACACATGTTCAAAAAATCAACATGGGAACCATAAAGTATAGTACTAATATCACATGATTATTATACTAATATCACAAAATTATTCACAAAATGAGGGGTTAGATACATGGCGGTAAATAATGAATAAAAAAAAAGAAGAAAATATGCGTCACTGTTGACAGAAGTAATGTATGTCTCTCATTTTCAGTGCAAAGTTCATAATAAAGAATGGCATTTATATAGCGCATCTCCACCAGCGTGCGTTGCGTTTGGTCATGGAAACCCTTTGAATATAAATTAATCCTAGAATACCATTTTGTGAAATATGAATTTATATGTTCACTACTCTAAGTCAAAAAGTATAAACACTATGAACATGAAACAAGGTGAAATGGATAGAGAAGTGACCAGAGCACGTCTATAAAATACAAAATGAATGGCCTCTTCACATGGTACATAATCAATTATCATTAAACACACAAAATAAATTAACAAATAAATGGATAATTATGAGACAGAAGGCATTAAGTTATGCATAGTAAAATGTCTATGGATTTAGTGAAATACTTGTTCTCATTGGAATGTTTTTATTCAAAATTCAACATGGAAGATCTGATAAAAAAAAATGTAAATTAAGATGTGGAATTGTGGTTTGAGGAAGACTAGATATTGTTATTATATATGATCATAAAAATGAGATCATTTGCATAGTAGTAATCCAAACAGGATTCTATTGCAGCAAAAGGAATGTAAAAGATCTTTCAACAAATGATAAAAAGTTGTATTCTCCCAAATCACCACCATGGATATTGGTAATGAAAATTGATATATATGTTAGCATTTCTATTGCTATTATGCTTTCACTTGTTCTTGATATGACATGTTTTTCAGTCTTATTGAATGGTGGGGATTGATAACAATGAGAGGATTTTTATGTGTGGCAAATGCTTTAGAAACGGAAATTGCACTTTCACCTCTAGACAATGAGGAAATAAGAAATGATAAAATACAGATGTAGGCTATATTTGGCAGAAAAGTAAAGATTTTATAGGATTATTTTGACTTGTTTTTAACTTTTATTTTACAAGTATTTTAACATTAGAAATACATAAGATTATTATGCCATAATGTAATACGAATACCATACCCCGGGCAATACAGAGTATGAAAACTGCATAAGGTGGCTTGTAACCTCTGCTATATAGAAAGGCACATACACGCATCAAGTTTAATGTGCATCACATAGAAGAAGAAGTAGAATGTAAAAAATAAAGAAAAACACACTTTTTTACAGCATTAAACTTGCATTCCCGTTTTCTCAATTATCAACATTGTCTTAACAGACCACCAGTGCTTTTCCTACTAAATTTATTCATGAATTATTCATGAGTCTTCAACGTGGATTAGTTACAACAATTATTCACATGAGCAATGGTATACGAAACAACCTGAAATAAACACATGTGAAAAGGCTGCCTGCAGCCATATTGGAATGACATGAATGACTTAATTCATAGTCTTTGAATAATATATTTTGTTGCGTTTCTTTCTCTTTGCATGTATACTTCACATAAAAATAAGAAAATAGCAAAAGTTGAGATTTAATTCAGCAACCCAGCCCACAGCCTGCTACTATAAATAAGTGTATATGAATAAATAGAGATGTTGATTATGTAAAGCTGAATGAAAGAGTCTAAAGGCTTTTGAACATTGTATTTACAATAATTACAAATAAAACATATTTTCAAGGATTGAAAGCAACCATTCTCAGGAAGACAACATATAACTAGGAAAAGAAAACAAATGAAAAAAAAGAAAAGAAAAAAATGTCAAACATTGAATTTGTTATCATTTCAACAGTAGAGGAAAACTAAATCTACAGAAAAAGAGTATATAATCATAATTTATAATTGAACATCTCACAGTATGCTACCAATTCTTCATCCAATTCTTCTTTCAATGTCATAGACTGGTGCATATCATGGCTTAGCTGCAAGAGCATTCTAAAACCTGTTTGCCAAGACTTACTCTTATCCATTAATGTCATTTGCTTAATCAGACACAACATGTTAAACCACACCTGAATTTTCAGCACAACAATATAAAAAAACAAACTTTCTTAACCAGTTTATACTACAGAATGAAATGATTTTAAATATGAATCTGAAGGGTCCAAAAGATAACAGATCTCAATGCCTGTGATATGATTTTCTATGCGTTCAAGACTTTCCGCAGCAAGATCCTTCCTTTTTCTCTTTGGCATTCGACAACTGCAAGCCGACTGTTTGTACTTCCAGGTCTTCGTTTGTTCTTAAGGTTCTGAGGAAAAAAATCAAGAATCATTACTGATACTGTAATTTCAAGCATTATCTAATTTGTCTTGGCACTTTTATATTCTAGGAAAACGGATAAGTCAAATTTTTTATTTAAAAAAGTGGTTAAGATCTATGTTTCCCTTTTCGTTGCCAATAGAGCTAGCTAGGTACCGATATAGTTCCAGTATTTTTCAAGATATAGAGGATTTTTTACATACACTATACATTTGCATGTAACCAAAACAAAACAGGTTTTTTTTTCTTCTCTAGAAAGATAGTGACTCCAACATACTACAGATTTTCTAATCTATCAGTCTATTGCAAAACCGTGAATTCTAAATAAAAATTACAGCTACACCAGTTTTCCATAACAAACAGTGTTCCTTTCTTTTATAATCTATCTTTTTCTATTTCCTAAGCATTCTGAGAAGTATACCTTATGGAAATTATCATAATCAACATTTTAAAACAAAAATCTAAATAGGATAAGCTTCTGTTTACCTGGTAAGTTCTATCACAGCCTCATGGATGTTGCTTCCCTCCTTTGCACTTGATTCGATAAAATGAGCATTAATTTCCTGAAAATAATTTTATGTTGCAAAAGGTTAAAACAATAACAGAGAAGAAATAGAAGAAAAAAAAAAATCATATTCATATTACTTGGACTATCTTTCATGATGGCAAAAACAGTGCAAATTAAATATTCTAGGAAAAATTAAGAATGTAATTCAGCCCCATACATTTGTAAGGGTAAATTCTTGACTTGAGTAGTATATCATTTTTATTCATATACCATACAATATTACATCATACCATACCATACCATATTCATTTTCTCTCTTTCTTTCTTTTTTTTTTTGTTTGGCAAATCTCAGTCATATGCTTCTATTGTCTATAAAGTAACTCCCAAGTAGCTCTTGGTGTTACTTTTCATTTTTTCGCCTTCAAAACTATGGTTAGCCATTTAAAAAACATTTTCTTTAATTCTTAACTAACTTCATATCATATCATATGTATTCTTAACTTACTTTGCTTAATTTCAACCCATCTTCATACTTGACCACTCTGCGACCTTGTTGTTCTAATTCTAGACGGGCATCTACTTTGTTTCCTACAAGCATGATGGGAACTTTCTTCACAGAGTTATCCTGTTGAAAATGGAAAGAGTTTTTGTGTTTTTTTAAATTCCAAATAATTGCCATAGTTAAATTGCTTATTCTAGATTGACAAAAATCATGTGTTACTAAATCACACCAAAGTAATGCCCAAGAAACGAAACTGTCAGAAAGCCATACAATTGATCCACATCATTTGAATAAAAGTTTCAATGATGTCTTGCATTATGTAGTAGTATCTATATTTAAACATGAAACTTAGATGCTACCATCTTAAAGGGTAAAAGTCAAAGTTAGTAGTGAAGAAGATGACCTTTCTGACAGCACACCAAACAGAAGATAAAATAATAATAATAAATTGTATCGCTGCCACCTGATCGGACTGTTGTGGCAGGCATGGGTTTGATCCCCCTCCCCCCTCCCCCTCCCACTACAATCTTTTTTCTTTCTTGTTTATTGTTTCTCACTGACACTGCAACATTTTCCTCCATTTTTCTGTTCATCATCAGTGCCCACTCCATATTCATTTAAGAAACAATAGGAAAGACAACAACGTTATCTTAAAAATCTATGTCAGTGAAAAATACAGATATGAACATTCTTACCTCTATAGCATCAACCCATTCTCTGACGTTGAGAAAAGAGCGTTCATAAGTCACATCATACAGTAACAAAACACCATCTGCCCTACGGAAGTAAGTCCGGGCAACGCTTCGAAATCTGAAATTGAGAAGATAAAGATATGTTTATAGAGTCCATATCATTGTAGGTACAAGTGCAAGCTCACAGACTTTACATCATATGTCCTACAGCAAGCCGTGTCATTCAATGTTCTTCTTAACTCCCATAGGGAGCATACAGTAGAGCAGCTGCATCATACTATCATACTGAAAATATCTGTCTCTGCTTGTGGCTGGGTAAAGAGTCTTTCCAAGGAATCAACACCAAAAACTTCTTCCAGGATTTGAAGCTGGGATCTCACAATCTCGAGGTCGACAGCCTAACCATTGAAATTTGGGTGATCTTAACTGAGAGTTTCCACTGTAAAAATAAATAAATCGTCAAATGTTTACCTCTCTTGACCTGCTGTATCCCATAACTGCAAGGCAGTAGTGTTTCCATCAACTTCAAGCATCTTTGTCTGAAAGTCCACTCCTAAAGGGTAGGATGATACGAATATCATATACGAGTTTGTTAAAAATTGAGTAAGTAATTGAGCAAAGATGTACATTCTAAAAAAACAAAAACTTGTTAAAATATTGTTAGGTGCTGCTTTAGCTTCAAATTGGAATCATCAGAGAGGATAAATTCAGATTTTAAATGTTATAAGACCTTAAGGATATTTGAGTAGATATTATAAAAATAATATAACAAAACATCTCTTTTGATATAAGATTAAAATATACAGCAAATTTTGACGTACCCGTAGTTTAAAATGTACTGCACAAACAAGACAATGTTAGCATATGTTTAAAATGGGACTCAAGGAAACGAGGCTGCATTTATAAATATATTTGTTTGCAATATTTCAGTTAAATTTTTGTTTTACAATGATGATGCTGGACAGTCAATGAGTTCCCAATAACTTAAACCACAGGGACTTTACCCACAAACTCACCGAGAGTTGAGCTGAGATTAGGTACAAATTTCCCTTTGCAAAGACGGACAATGAAACTTGATTTGCCAACAGCTGCGTCCCCAGCTAAAACAATCTTGTAAACTCTGTCTGGTTCTTTAGTTATTTTCACCGGGTTGATATTCAGCTGTGGACATCAAATTACATACATATATTACATATGCTTACAGATATAATTACATAGTGATCAGGAAAGAATAAAAGCTTGTTTAACTCTTGCTAAGATTTTGTATTCTTTTGATATTTTCTTAACATATTTCTTTCTTCGTTTCTTTATCAAAACCTATCTTACCATTGAAAGTTAAGCTTAACCATTCAGAGATGAGCTTAGCCATTCAAAGCATTTGAGAGTTAAGAAAAAGACAAAGAGAAATAACTGTGAGAAAATGTAGAATAAAATAGGATACAAAGAGTTAAAGAAACCATACGATAGAAAAGAATAAAAGACATAAAGGGAATGCATAAGAAGAGGCTTCCTAAGGTTCCTTTTTATGTCTTTTACTACACCATCAGTTTTAGCAAGACTCCATTTATTTATCAAGAAAAAGAATAAGCCACTCACTGATTTGGGTACCGCCGGAAGTTGTCTCCTTATTGAGGAGCTTCTGCTAGATCTAGATGTCTGACTCAATAATGATTCTTCTCTTGTTAGGGATCTAAGGACATAGATTTGTTAAAGGTATATAACTGATTTTCTCATCCATCATGTTTCATTATTGCTTAATTAGAGACATTTCGTGTAAATCTGTTTAATCAAAGAAAATGCAAATATTATAAATCAAAAATTGAATTGAAATGGCAGAACATAAATTCATCTCTCTTACTACAATTTCTGAACGTTTGACCTTTTGTATAGAATTTCAATGTATTCACAAGTTAGGCTGTTTTGTGTTTTCCCCATTAAATAGTAACATAACAAAACAGAATTATATTATTTTCAATGTCCTATCTAGTGTTTCAAAATTTAGTACATTGGTAGTTTACAGAAGTGATTTTACTCCTGTTGCTTCGTTGATAGTCACTATCCATGAGCTCCCCCAAATTAAAACATCACTACGTTAAAAAGACCCATGCTAATGACATGTAATATGTAAAGAAAAATAAACAAGATGCTTTTTACTATCATTCATTAAATTGTTACCATCACCATTATTTGATATGAAAAAACTTTTCTTCATGTGATTGCATAGTTCGCCATGAAATTGTTGTTGTATATGTATGTATGTATGTATGCATTTATTAACTTTTTCCATTTTTAGGATCTTATCTTAATGTATGAAATGACACGTGGAAGAAAGAAAACAGAGTGAGCCGAACTTTGAGCATTGAGAGTAACTGTTTGGTATAACAATTATGTAACACCAAGAAAATGTGCCATTTTTGGTCAATAAAGAGTTGTCTTATCTTATCTCATCTTTTTTAGAAAAAGACTGTAATTCTTAAAAAATTCACTGGCTGCTGTGAAAGGAATTAAGTCTGTCATTTTTGTTAAAATAATTATCCAAGATTAGAATACAAGATCCTTTACATCAAATTTTTTCTATGCAGTAAATTTCTAATTATGATATTTCTTTGAAGATTTTTGAAGGAAATAAAAGCAAGGCCAAAGTGATTCAACATCTATGTGTGAATATGTAGAGAGGCCCACACCATTATTCTGTGTGCATGGATAGCTCTTAATTAAAAGAGTGCAATAATGATAATGATAGTCATAATAATTCAAGACATAAGAGTAAAAGCAAATCAGAAATAAAGGCAATAAGATGACAGTAAAAGCAAAGCAACCTCTGTTGTAATAGGCACAAAACCTCAAATCATACCCATTTTGTACCACACTACATGTTTTTGGGGTTGCGCTATCAGTTTTGGGTGTTGCGCTATCAGTTTTGGAGGTTGCGCTATCAGTCCAAATTGTTAAGGTAGATAGAAACCTGGACGTTATAGATGATCACAAAGCGAAATTGACACCATTGAGGTATATAATTAACGTCATAAATGTCTCCAAATATTTGCTAGACCAAGGGCTCAACTGGACTTTCTTCTTTAATTGGGTTCTTAGTGGTTAAATTCATATAACAAAAGTTCTGCTTTGTGACAAAGACAATTCTTAACCAGAGAAAAGTGGCACATGGTTTGTTCTTGGAGACAACTATAGTTTATACTACTGGATTATCAATAATGATGATCATGGCATAATAATAATAATAATAATAATAATAATAATAATAATAATAATAATAATAATAATAATAATCAAAAGAAGAAGAAGAAGAAGAAGAAGAAGAAGAAGAAGAAGAAGAGGAGGAGGAGGAGGAGGAGGAGGAGGAGTAGGAGGAGGAGGAGAAGAAGAAGAAGAAGAAGAAAAAAAAGAAGAATAAATATGATTTATATACACGTAAAGGGCATTTAAAGGATATAGTCCTGATATATGATATGATATGATAAATAAATTGTGATGGAAAACATAAATTCTTTACCTTTGACTTCGACTGGAACCTCTGCTCCCCACTGATGCTGACCTGTAATGGTTAGGGCTGGCTCTATGGAATATTTCTGAATCGTGCGAAGATACAAGCTCACCATCACTCTCCATTTCATCGTGAGATTCCTTAAATTGAAATGATTGAATTCTTTAAAGTTTGAACATGTCTTTCAATCACAAGTGCCTATAGTATTGATGTAAAAATATTAACATACAATTTTTTGTGAGTAAATACTTTTAATCAATTCAACGACTAGATTTATTGAGGCGCAGTAACTGAAAGGCTAGAATATTCCCATAAACAATGCAAACGGTTGGGGTTCAAGTCTGGCATCGGCAATGCATTGTCATCCTTGGGAAAGATGCTTTGCATTGATTGCCTCTCTCACTCCAGGTGTCGAAATGGGTTCTAGCTGCCAGCTGTGGAAGTTATCTATGATTGACCAATGTCCTGTCCAGAAGGTGTCGAATCATCATCTTGTCCGCTTCTCACTACTTAAACCTAGGCCAACACTAACCCTGTGGGCAAAAAGGCTCTACACGACTTTAACAATTTAAAGTAAAACATAAATTGCCCTTTTTTTTTACAACAAGGGCACTTTGTCTTTAGGATATATATTTTAAAAAAGGCCAAATCAACCCAAGCATCAGCCGCAGTGCAGTGCTGCAATGTAGTCAATAGGTCTTGAACCCCCACCATTCTGTGTGGTAAGTGCAATGTCTTACTCAACCTCTCGGCCACGGTGCCGCCAAGTTATCCTCCTTACTTATAACACTAATATAGACAAAAACAAAAAGAGTAATAAGTAGAGTACATAACATAGAAAAAAAAGAGGTAGCAATAAGATGCAAAAGACCATTATCCATTATTGCAAACAACTTCCATGCAGAAATAGACATACAGCACATTTAATATACATTTTTTCAGTATCAAATCCATCCAAAGACAGAACATGGTGAAAAAAACCCAAACATACATCTTCCTCTTCCACTGGCACTCGTAAGTTTGATTTCACACGTCTGTGTCTTCGTCCTCTCCTTGAGTCTCTGCTTATACTGGCAGTGTCATATTCTGTGTCGTCATTGAATTCATTGGCATCTCGAAGGGTAGAGTGACCACTATCTGTTAAAACCATGAAAATTAAATTCCTTTATGAGTTTTTAAATTTGTATGAAAATAAATTATAGATTTGGCATATCTTTACGATCTTCATTTTACCATTTTAAAAAATGGAAGGTCTCTGCACAGAGACGGATATGCGTTTAAATTATTATCTGGATATTCAATGATCAGGAAAATACAATAATATAAACTGAGATTTGTTTTAAACTGACTTTCCTCAAACAAACTGTCTACATTTATGTGTGTCCCAGTAAAGTATGATCAGATTATAATGCCATGATTGTGTACAATGGAGAGTTACTTCAGATTCTGTCAAAGCTACAGTACTTCTTATTGAAGGAAAGGTTAAAAAACCATTGATATAAAAAGTCACACACATTTAGCTGTCTAGCCTAATAACACAAATACGCCAACTCACAATACTTTGATTGCTCATGTGTGTTGTGTAAATGGGTGCAAAAGAGCAAATATATCATATGATAAGAGGGTATGTGATTATAGCATGCGTTGAGATACCATAACATGGGACTCGCCTTGATAATGCTATTTATTCATATATTCTTAAATAAAAAATAAACCTTTTTTTTTCAAAAAGGTGAAATAGCATAAAAGATATTCTTGAAATATTGTAGATAATATCAAGTGTCTGTTATCCAAGAAATATATAAAAGATTATTTGGATTAACATAAGTTTGACTTCACAATTGTAGTCAGAGGTGGCTCCTAATTGGTGCAAGGTTGTTTTGTACTGCTCTTTTAGGGCTCTTTAAGGGACATTTTATTGCACTTTAAAAGTCGATCGAAAAATGATCCAAGGAGCCATATTGCCAAAGAGACGTGCTGGTGCTCTTTGAGGGATTTTATTGGGGGGGGGGGGGCTCAGGCCCTATTAGTAATATTTTCTGAGGACGTTGGGGCGCAGATAAAAACAATATATTCAGGCACTGTCTCAGATTATACGATCTGAACATCATAAACTCAAAACAAAATCATAGGGAAAATATAAGTAGAAGTAAAAAAAAATTGTTTCCAGGCTCGTGGAGCAAAGCAAGAAGGATTCCTTTGGAGCGTCATAATTATAATTCATTCATATGACAATCCCTCTTAAGTCTCTCTTAAATACAACTACTTTTGTCTCCTTTGTCTTTCAACTTTTATCACAAAATGCAGAGTCGACGTAATAGCAAATATTTTTGTACCATTCAGCTAGCTAATTGTGTCATAATAAATACACCCCCCCCCCCCTTTCCCCTTATAAATCCCTATCATGCCTCCTTTTCTTTGCATCAACTAATCTAACTCGTCTCCTTTCAACATCTTCTTACAATACCTCCCTCCATAATATCTTCTTTGGTCTACTCTTTCTATGTGCAAAAAATTAGGTACCCACACAATGCAGGTTTTTTTTTACACAAATTGAAAACAAGATAAATGAACATGTAGAAAAGAAAATAACCTAAAATAAAGGAATAACCATACAAGGTCACATGCATAATACTTATATATATATATGTGTGTGTGTGTGTGTGTGTGTGTGTATATTTTTTTAAATAC
>JARFNW010085673.1:0-13217 GCA_031763155.1 Dirona albolineata
CGATACCGCTCAGTGCCAATTGACGTTTACCTGTGTTATTGTCAATTGACACAGAGTCACTCGGTGCCAATTGACGCTACCTAATATATTTATATAGGCCTAGTAATTTTCCCTTGCATTATTTATACTTCAGCTATCTCATAAAAAATTTCCTCTTCTTACATTTACATCTACAGACAAAAATTCCAGGCCTGAAGGACACACTAATATATGATAGAATTTTATTTGCCTGTAAGCAAGGGCGGGAGAGGAGACCTGAGGGAAAGGGTCAAAGGAAGATACAGAGGTAAGATTGAATTTTTTGAAAGTACAATGCATTCTACATCACAAGAGCGACCCCCGGCATATGCAGAGGCAGAGGGGTAGGAAGTGTGAAATGCCATATGTGGTAAAAATTCTGATAATATTTAAATATCGGCAATGTTAATCAATGTTATTTAGAATAAAATGTATAAGATTTTTTCAGACAAATAATAGATATTCAGTAGGCTGGGTTGTGGCATATTATGATCACATATGAAGAGAATATGCAAGGATCTGTCAACTCCTCAATAACTCCACCTTCTAACCGATTGAATTTAACAAACCAAAATGAAAACACCACATGAAGGAAAGCGTTCGCCGCATTGAAAGTCAATCAGTGTACATCGCAACAAAACGTGTGAGACTCGCATATATACAGGTGGCAACTCCTTTGAAGAGCCAAACAATAAAACGTGTGAGACTCCCATTATGCAGTTGGCATTTCCTTTGAAGAGCCAAACAATGAAACAGACATATAATCCTTGACAGTCGTTGCGAATGCCTCAGCCCTATTCTTTAAGGAAGGCATTCGTCATCAAGTGCGTTGAAGTAATGTATAACAATGCTCAGTCATGCGCGGTGATCGATGACAAAAGGAGCGACAGCTTCAACGTTCAAGTTGGTGTCCATCACGGTTTCATCTTGAGCCCTCTTCTTTTCATCATTGTCCTAGATGTTATCACGAGTGGGAAATATTGTATGCTGATGACTTGGTCATCACAGCCGAAACGATAGAACAGGTAGAAGACAAGATGTAATTATGGAAGACGGGCCTGATGAAGTTCGGCCTGCGTGTAAACCTGACAAAAACAAAGTTGTCATCGGACAAAATTTGAAATTAGATAATATAAATGTGTGAAACATAGTAATTTTGTTTAATTTTGACAAATGTTTCCCAATTCGTTTAAGAACATTCAGTTGAAATTTAGCTCATAGTCTATATATATCAATTCCAAGGAGCCTAACAGAGTTTTCACACATGGTATGGTCTCCTAACAGAGTTTTCACACATGGTATGGTCGTTCACGTTGGCGGTTGTCAAGCAGTAACTAAAAGTTCCTCACTGCGACACCTCGGGTTGTTTTAGTTAATGTTTTTCAAACTAGAAGTAATCATCTCTTTATATTGAAATAACCACTATCCCATTGTACTTTCCCAGGTCTGTCAAACTTGGCTGCTCAGCCCAAGTAAGAGCCGTATTGAGAGAGGTCAATGGGACTTGGTCATTTGTTCTGACCAAGGTAAATCTCGACCATGACACCCATACTCCATCAAAAGTGGTAGGTGCAATTGTGTATATTTCTTTACTTTAATTATAGTGAAAACAGGTTAAACTAATATTCTTTAAAGGAAAAAAAAGTCTATACCAACAGTATAGTTTTTCATTTTTCTCTCTATGTTATTGCTGTAAGGAATCGCTCTTAAGCAGGAAACTTTTACTAGAGCTGCCAACTGCCACATGGTCAAAAATGGTAATTTTCTACTCAGGGTAAGTTTTTGGGTTTTACTTCCCCATCAACTTCATCATGGTCATTTTAGGAGATGGAGGGCTTGGTTCTCCTGCAGGACACCAGCAGGCAGAGAGTGAAAAAAAATGCAAGTATGAAAATTGAGAGTAACCTGTGTTTTTCTTGGTAGTCAACATTAGAAAATAATTAGCAAGTCCAAAAGATATAGATCTGATGTACTTCAATTATGATGTCTTTAAACTTGATTTTGTTTTTCCTTGATGTTCCTCAGGCTCTCGCTGTATTTCCAGAGACCAGGAAAATTGAGAAGACACCTGGCATGGAGCTTCTCCTTGGATGTCCTAGCGTCTCTGCTAAGGACATTGTCAAAGTCGTTCAAGACGAGCAAGGGAAGCTCGTGCTAACGAAAGATATCTACAATTTTCGGCAGCGGCATCGGGGTGATAAATTGCCAGATTCGACCGAAGTGTCGTCCACACTCCAGTCCATTGTGGACAGTGGGGGAAGAGTGGATTTTGAGGTGGACACTCGGGGGCATTTAACTTACATGTCTTATGTCACCAAAGAGATGGTCGCACTGGCCAGCAAATTCAGTGAAGTCCTAATTATGGACATCACTTACAAAACAAATGTTTATCTGTTGCCTTTACTAACTGTTATGTGTGTCGACAACAATGGAAAGGGTCATCCAATCTTCCATTCTTTTCTTGCAACAGAGGAACAGGGAGTGCTTGTCAAAGCGTTGGAATTTTTGAAGACAACGTTTGATTCAACACGCACTTCCTGTTTTTTTGTTGACAAGGATTTTTCGGAGATTGGAGCCCTTTCCATTGTTTTCCCCGGAAAGGCCCTTATTGTTTGTGCATTCCATATTGCTACTGCTGTGAAGAAAGCCCTTTGCAATAAAGGACTTTCTGCACAGCAGGCAGAAACAATTAAGGGCCTTTTAATGGACATGAAAGATGCCTTAACGGTCGATGAATATACAATTTTAAAGACCAAGCTAACTGAAGTAAGCAGTCAGCCAATTGTTTCTTATTTTGAGGCAAACTGGATCAGTAAGACTGAGCTTTGGGCGGCACACCGGCAGGTTGGAGTGGGAAAGTTTCATGTCACAACTATCAACCACTGTGAGTCGTATCACCAAAAAATCAAGCCAGTGCTACGTTCCCGTTTGACTCTAAATTAATTCTTGGCGAGCTTGCTTCAGTGAGATTTGGACTTATTTTCTAAACAGCTGGATGTTGTACACATTCGATACTGGTGTTTTGCGTGAAGCAAAAAAAGTCACTGCATGTCAGTGCAACGAAATATTAGACGAGTTTTCTTCTTTCCTGTCACCATTGAAGACATCAGAGGACAGGAAAAAGTTTTTTACATTTTCTCCAACCAGGACTTGTTTGGACACCTTCCTGTACATTAATCTCTGGTCTGCCTGTCCTAAACTGTGGAGAGCTGCAGAAATGCTCCTGGTTTCCTCTCATGGTTGGTCAGGCGACTGAAAAGAGAGGATTTTCCTTTAACAAGGAAATATGTGTGGAAAATTTGCTGGAGCATCCTGTGATTGCTCAGCGGAGAATCACTGAATATTTGAAGAAATGTGATCAGTCTTTGGTGGATGTTTTGTGTGAAGCAAAAAAAGTCACTGCATGTCAGTACGATGACATGTTAAGACGAGTTTTCTTCTTTCCTGCCATCATTGAAGACATCAGATGACAGGGATTCGCTCCAACCTTTACTCGTTTGGACACTTTTTTTTGGGTATATTTATTTCACGTCTGCCTGTCCTGAACTGTGGAAAGCTGCAGAAATGCTACTGGTGCTTTCTCATGGTCAAGCAACTGTAAAGAGAAGGATTTTCCTTCAACAAGGCAATATGCGTTTAAAACATATTGGTACATTTGGTGGTTGCTCAGCGGAGAATCACTTAATATGTGAAGAGATGTGATGGGACAACCTGTGTTCCACTTACAGAGGCGTTGCAGCCTGCTGCTGCTGCTAACGGCAGGCAGAAATACATGCACGAAAAACAGAAGGAAAGAAAAAGGTGTGCCCAGCCCAGGTCAAGAGAAGCCAGTCAGCAAACCTACATTTTGGGGATTGATAGATAAAGAGCAAAGTAGTACCGAACCGTAATGTATTCATGTGCATGTGGCACCAAAGGAAAGGCAGGGAAAGAAGGACATTGGATCATGTTTTATGAAATACATCAAGGTAAGGCACCCAAAAAAATCGGACAGCTTGCACAGACTCATGTGGCAGACAGAATCGCAATATAATAATAATAAAGATGTGTTTATCTTGTCAATGCTGACTCTGGATAATGTTGTAAGTTAGTTGTTGACCAACAAGTCTGTTGCCTGGGAGTCATAGTTATGTGAGCTGTGATAGAGATGATGGTAAAAATTGAAAAAAAAAAAATTAAAAAATCCATCCATTTATTTTTCTTACCCAACAATTGGATCCAAGTTGTGAAAAAATGTTGGTAAGAAATCATTTTGGCAGTGAAATCATCTGGCTATTTTCAAATCTGATTAAAATCGTTGTTTTTTGCTTGTTTTTTTCCGCCGCCCCCTTAGGTTGTAACAAAAAGCCTTTTTTTTTTAAAAAGAAAAAAATATTTTTTAAAATATCTATTACTGACTACCTCCAACAATGAATGTCAAAAATGTGTGAATGATGAATCTGGAATTATTGTTGGTCTACATGCCGTGATGCAGGACTGTCGCCACTGGCAAGACATCCTGTGTGAGTTCCGTGGGAAGGGAGGTAACCGTGTCAATGATGCTGTCCGTGATCTCGATGACCCTGCAGGAAAGAAAGCCAAGACAGTTCAGATTCTCAGAGACGTTGAGATTGGGGAATGAGAAAGATTAGCTGTGACTACTTGAGCTGTCGTACTTTTGTGTTTTGTGTATCGTGTTTGTTGGCTGATGAGGTGGAAACCCGAAACATTCTTTGTTCTGTTACCTGTTTTAACTTTGAAGCTATACTATTTTCCCTTGTTTTTTCATACCTTCTATTTGGATTTCTAGCTTCTGGCAGCCCTCATTCCTTGATTATTCCAAAGATTAGCCAAAGGCTTTCATGACATGAAATGATAGTTGAACTCTTTCTGTGCCAGGTAGCAATAATATATTATCAATAATATAACAAGTCATTTTTCACCCAACCGTGCCAGAAGAGTGGTTAGACCCACTGTTAGCCTCAAGATTGTGAGATCCTGGGTTTAAATCATGCCTGAAGCCACAGATGTTGTTGAGTCCTTGGGAAAGACTACACATTATTTCCTCACTTAACTTAACTTTCGTACTTGATGTATTGAATGTGTTTTGGCTCAATCGCTGTGGTTCGATTTTTTGATTTTTTATATTTGTGTACAATTTCAAATGATTGAATAAGAAAACAATTTAACTGACAAATTTTAAGAGAAAGAAAAATATATGATATAACAGATACAGTCTGAGGCCCCTTCTTCTTTATCAATTTCCTTTCTACCTTTCGGTGTAAGGTCAAGTGCGGACAAACCTTCACCATTGATCTCTATCCAGAGTCTTCCTCTTTGCATCCAAATACCTACACCCGTTCTTTTCTATCACATCTGACATTGTTTCTTGCCATACTTTCTTTGGTCTCCCTCTAGGTAATTTACCTTGGTTGCCTACATTCTAGAATGAGGCCCCGGTGTAGAATAGTGTACTCACCAGTCTCGGACTTCTGCCGGCAACGGTTCGCATTCAGATTCGGATAAATCAGTTATGGATGTCTTCAGCGCTCGGAAATTTTCCTCAATGTTCTTCATGTGGCGGGAGAAAATGTTGTCGGCATTTGGAATGTTGTTCAAGGCTTGCTGGGGAAGAGAGAGGGTTTTTTCTTGTAAAAGTCACAACTAGGACAACTACTATTATGTGGCATTGGTGGCCGAGAGCTTAGGTTACTCTGCACAAGATCAAAAGGCCACAACTTCGAATCCAGGTTGAAGCTTCTGATGTTGAGTTCTTTGGAAAGACTATTCACGCATTTTTTTTCCTCATTCGACTTGTGTGAATAAGTACCCAGCTACAGTTAGTGAATGATATTGTCAGTATGTTGTTAGTATGGTGAGCCTAACAGGCTGTTCTACTACTGTATGATCACTTTGGGAGCGGAGAAGTATATATATATAAAATGGAACAACCTGATGGGAGATAAAATGATGTTAAGTCTGTGAGCCAGTCCTTGTGCGGTGATACAAGACTATAAACTCATACTCATCCTTATCTTTAGTTTTATCTTCAACTACAAAATTTATCTCTGGTAACAAAATTCTGGGGTTTTTTAAATTCCTACTGACACAATTTTTCCCCACTTATACTGCCATACTATATATAATAAGTGCTTCCTTTTCAAAACGTGATCCGAAAAAGGGTAAATTTACGGGACCAGAGCTTACAGATGACAAAACTAAAATGAGTTTAGCTACATTGGACAATTGAGTCAACGCATATGATGTAAATATCTTTAATCTTTGCATCCGGGGACAATCAAATTAAAGAACGTCCAATATGTCATTATCTAAATAATACTTAATACTAGTTCTAGACAGGCAAACAATCAAGAGGTGGGAAGTGTACATTTACTAAATTGCACCAAAGTAATCGTAATTTAACATTAAGTAAGTTCAAGGAAACTAAACAGATAACAAAAACCCCAAAGCAGTATCAATAATTAAAATTATCTCCTCTATTTCTACCTTCAAAATGGTTCAGATTTCAAAAGACTAAGATTAATTATAATCATAGTTGTTATAGTGCCGTGATTAAACAGTGTAGGGACCAGCTCTGTGTCTGGCAGAGGACAGTGCACAAGGCAGAAGGCATCGACGCCCAGACCTGGGGAAAACGTATCCAGGTTATTAAGTGCAAGTCTGTGCCCCGCAAGTACACATGATGGCCTGATACAGAGCTGGAAAATCTATGGATCAAAATTTGTTACGGCAAGCAGGGGATCAGCCCACTGTGCTGATAATCATCCTACTAACAAGTTACTAACTCACATAGAGAACGGAGATCTGATGTGCCACGTATTTTATGTTGGTATTGTGTGAGATGTCCTCGTTGATTTGCTTGGCCATGCCCAGGACATGGTTCAACGACGACAGCTGAGACAGGTAATCTGGGTGGTACAAAATAGTCACAAGACAATTCTCAATATTAGTATTAAGACAACAATCAAAATCATTTAAAACCAAATCTGTCATTACTGTGTGACAATTTGATTGAATCAAATGACACGTGGTCCAAAAAAAACAAAAAACTGCATTTTCAAATCTGTCACACAAAGGTCTAATCTGACCATAAAATATTTTGACTTTCTTTTTGATGCAATTTGAAGTCATGAAGTGAGTTGTGGAGAAACAGAAAAGAAAACTCTGCATTCCTGTAATAGAAATAAAGTAGCATTTAAGTGAAAGTAAGAATATCATGCCAATATCCAGTCCGGCCTGTTTTAACAAAGAATGGAATGTGAAATGAAAAAGAAGAGAAAACATGGCATCACTGTAATAATACAGCATAGAACGACAGAGTCATCGATCATGCCAGTATCCAGGACGAAAAATATATGGGTTTCTTTTACTTTTAAAGCCCAGGGGTGGATTGGCAAAAAACACCATGTTGGGTCCTTGGGAAAGACTCTTTACACAATATTTTCACCACTCGACTCGAGTGTATGAACGAGTTCCCAACTACAGGAAGAGAATATTATTGTCAGGTATGTTAGCGTTTGTATGGTGAGCCTCACCACAGGCTACTCAACTTGTATGCGACACAGGGAGTTGACAAGGATATTGAGTGACATGACTTGCTTGGGGATAGAAATGATGTTAAGTCTGAGAGTCTGTACGTGTACGGCCAAGGATACAGGTCTAAATTTATCTTTTTTTCGTATTGATTTATCTTCATCTACTTACTGTGAATGGCACTTTTTTCATTGGAGGTGGAATGGTCTTCTGGGTGGGACAATAACGTGGACACTTTCGGGAACAGGTGATTTAGGCCCGTTTGCATTACGAAAGACTGGATGAAAGTGGCAAAAATATAAAAGGTAATTATGCTGGGTCATGTACAAAAAGATATAAACTTTTTTTCTTCAGATTGTAAAAACTGGAAGGATTTCAAAATGTGTCTCAATGTTAGTGTAATGTTGGACTCGAGATTGTGAGATCCTACATTTCAATTTCAACAATGGTCGACTTATAACTGAGACTTTTGAGTTTGAGACTAAGGTACATTTTTCCCTCATTTGACTCACCAGAGAATATATGTAACTGGGTACAGGCAGAGGTAAGTCTTTGAGAGCCTTGATTGAAACCAACAGAGCCGGAGTTAATCCCGGTTTCCGAAGCGTGAAACATAGCAACAATATGGATAGCATAGAGGACACGGGTCTGTCACAGATTTCTTCCACTGCTGTAAGCTGTTACCCATTTTTTATATACTTGGGTTGAGTGAGGCAATTGACAAAAATGGCAAACGCAATTTTTTTAAAATCTGATAGTCTGAAATGGAAATGGGCTTTGGTGCAGCGAACTCCTCTGGAGCTGTTTCTTCACTCTTACAATAAATAAGTTTTCTCAAATAAACAACCAGTCCCGCCTAAATTTGTTCCTTAATCTAGGGTCAATTACATCAGGATGCAATTCACCATGAAATTGTCGGCTATAATTTTTCTTCCTGGGTCAGGTAGCAGTTATTCGCGATTGCAAGCTGTCAACTTTAATTATCTCCTCTTTAGTAAAAAATAATCCCCTTGTCTTAATGGAGACGATCTCTGTGGACCACTGCCGTCCCCACTAAGTTAAGCGACTCACACAATGCATTGTGTATATTGCATATATTTAATCTGCTTTGTAAAGTGTGTACTCACAGGACAAGGGAGGGAATTAAACGACTTGTTGATGACCTGTTGCATGGTGTTTGTCACAACTCCAGCTGAAAACCAAAGTGGAGTTTTATGTGATTAATTTTTATATATTTAAATAGTATATACATACATTTGTGATTGCATGTCTATTATTTTGTTTTTCGCTTCAAACAGACTGTTATGCTTCAAGTTTTCATACATAATGTAAATTAATAATTTCTCCCCCTAGTTTGTTACCAAATAAACAATGTCCTATTTTTTATATAGCACTGAACATTTGAAGGGTTCCATTCCAAACCGCCAAAATCTAAAAAAAACAACAGTTTACGAGTGGGTTTGTTTCATCCGTCATCTACTGTGGTGAGTCCCTGCTATGTTGGAGGATTATCTACCAGGCTCTCGTTGTATGAACTGTTTGATCCCCATTCATGGCCAACAGGAGGAAGAATAGATAGGAGGAAGCACACACGGTCCCACCAACACATTTCTACTACACAACACACCTGAATCCCACGGAGAACATAGTCTAGGAGACCATCTTGTTGATAGGAGGAGGAGTGGAGGAGAGTATGAGCCTCCCTCGGCCTACAGGCCTAAAACAGCCGTCTCGCAAAGGTCCTGAGCCACTCTCAGACTCCTCATCTCGCAAGACGGATGACTTCAAAATTGGAGACAGAATTTGGGTGAGCGGCAACAAGCCTGGCATGATAGCCTTCATTGGGGAGACACAGTTTGCCCCCGGGGAATGGGCAGGGGTTGTACTGGATGAACCTGTCGGCAAGAACGACGGTAGTATCACTGTGGAGTTACGATACTTTCAGTAGGGGAGTTTTCTCCCGCTTGTCCAAGCTGACCTCTTGGGAAAAACGATGGTGCAGTTGCTGGGAAACGCTACTTTGACTGCAAACCCATGCACGGACTCTTCGCCCCTGTCCACAAAATAGCCCGGGCCGGTGCACCCTCATCCACCCCCTCCCCACACTCCAGACCCCTCATGTCCACCAGCCTGCGGTCAGCCCGAGAACGCAGCGGCAGCCAGGAGAGCGTGTCGTCCATCTCCTCGTCTGCGTCCAGCGTATCCAGGCCCAGGGTAAGGTTGGGAATCACGTCTCTGGCCAATCAGGTACATGCAGCATTTTGTCTTTTCCATACACCCCAAATCCCCTTTCATCCTCCCTCCTTCCCCATCGTGTTTTCTCTGTTGTCCTAAAACCCGCTTCATGATATTGCGTGCTGTGGTACCGTGAGTGTTGTGGTACAATTCCTGTGTGTGTGTGTGTGACTTGCCACACGTCTGTGCTTTCTATTGGTTGTTTCTCCCTCTCAGTGTTCAATGTGGTTGGCCAATGGTGTTCGTCTGTAGAGTCTGAGATGAGATGTACCTCTATTAAACTCTATTTATAATTTAAAATAATTAATTAAATCATGCTGTGACTGGGTCAATTTCAATGCAGTCTTATTTCTTTGTAGCAGAATTTAGAAAAGAGTATTTAGGAATAGAAGACATTGTCAATATTTATAAGCAGTTTTAATAAAGGTACTTACATCGGTTAAAGAAGACATTGTCAATATTTATTATCAGGTTTAATAGAGGTACTTCCATTGGTCAGTTAGTTTAGTTTACTATGATATCTTCTATTTGTAGGTATTTATTACTGCTTGGGTCAGGGAGCAAACAGCTTACAGCCTTTTTCATAGTCACATCTCCATCAGGCCCTCTGTAGAGGCGTCAAGTTTTTGGCATCGGTTTCTTTCATCTTTTAAAAAAATACTTGTCTTTTTTAATTTTTAGCAATTTTTTCTTTTCTTTTTCAAACTAAAAAAACTGCATAATTCAATTTTTTTTGGGCCATATTTTTTGTTTGGTTTTCTTTGTCTTTTCACATCTTTTAAATTATATTTAGTTCTTTTACCTGGGGAAATAATGTTTTTGTTTGAAAATGTTGTTTCCTTGACCAGCATGGCAAACGTATTCCTCTCTGTAATGTGGTGACAGTGTATCAGGATACTACGGATACTCATCCGTGGATTCATCAGGAATCTATCCTCTGGAAATTTGTATCATTGAATTTTAGTGCTGCTGAGCACATTTGTGTGGTTAGTTATATGGGCGAAGAAAAAATTACATAATATGTTGAAAAAAGAACAAAATATGAATGAAAAACACCAAGTGATTTAATGTGGGCCCTAATATGATTTGAATTCCAACCTGTGCGTTCTAAGGCGTCTGGACTAACGCTCCCCACTCTGATTGGATTTGACACACATCTGTAATAATAATATACTAGACTAGTACTAGACAGATGAATAACTTGTCAACTGGCGTTATGATAGGGGTTTGCCATTGCTGCCACAGGTCACCAAGAATTTCTGACTACTTCCCATCTAGATGCAGTGTTTCTTTATATGGTATCATACGGATATTAATTGCATATTTGAGTGTGTGCTTGATTTGTGTATGCTGGCATTACGTTTTTCAGTTTGTGTGTGTGTGTATGCTTAGGAGACATGACAGTACCAAAGAGTACCGTCGTCTTTTCGTGGCATGTAATCATCTGATTGTGACAAGATGTAAACTTTACTTTTTTGGTTGTTTGCTATTTTACTTTCTTCCATTTTGTCCTTTTCTTTTCAGCCTGTAACTAGAGCTAAGGCTAATGTGTTGACTCCATCTCTATCTCAGCAACCAGCCAAAGTATTTCATTTGTTTTACATTATTTTTCAACAAAAGTTCTGTTTTTTTTATCAACACTCGAAAACGGGTAATGCCAAAAACATTTGGGGCAGCTCAGATTACTTCCTATTAACATTACATCTTCCTATTAACATTATATTTCCCATGTACATGACATGATCAATATAGATATAAATGAATATAAATCAATATAGATATAAATGGATATAAATCAATATAGATATAAATGAATATAACTCAATATAGATATAAATGGATATAAATCAATATATATATTATTGGATATAAATCCATATAGATATAAATGGATATAAATCAATATAGATATAAATGAATATAAATCAATATAGATATAAATGAATATAAATCAATATAGATATAAATGAATATAAATTTCCCTTATTTTGTCCAGAAGGGGGTAGTTTATATTTAGGGTATATTCAGGAAAAAAGACAAAATAACCAAGTGCAGCAATGTGGGCAATACGAGTTAATTTTCTTGCCCAGGGTAAAAGCGCAATGCTGAAAGCCAGACTGAAATCACTGCCATGGGCATGGTTAGTGCAATGTCTCAGCCCTTTGGCCACAGTGGCTCATTGGATTAACAATAACAATACATAACTGAAAATGTTGTGATGAAAATCATTTGTTTGTAATACCCGTTTCCGAGTAGTTGTAATATTTGCATTGTTCTGCCAGTCAGCTGAATGCTTTTGCATTTTGTTTGGAACTCCAAAGTCAGTCCAGTCTTTTTAAATCCATTTTTTGTCTGTGGGAACAACCTTTGTAGAATGAATAAGAATACAGCAATGGATTCAAAAATATTCTACATCGAGTACTTTCATGGCTAACTTAAAGAGTAAGGGATTTAGAAAGAAAAAAAAAAAGATTTTTTTTCTTCAAAATGTTAAAATATTTTCTTCTTCTGCATGGCTTTTCCGTTGTTGACTTTGTTGCATATATTATTCATTCTTGGTTCCTGCTGGCCGTCATTGTTCACCCTTTTTGTTTAATATATTTGTTTTCCACTTGTCCATTTGATGTCCACAAGTTTGTTATGCCTGGAACTGAAACCGGACAGTATCATGTCAAGAAAATGATTTGCTGACATTTCAATGCCATTTTTGATTCATTGAAATCAAATCAACATTTTCACAAAGTTGATTGTTAATTGGTAAAAAAAAAAGGTTAATTGTTTTATTTTTACAGTAGACTTATTTAATCAAAAACTCTGTGGACGTCGGTGACAAACATCTCATAATTTGTTTCTATTTTCTGTTCGTTATCATCAAACAAGTTGTTCATTCACAATTGTCACACGTTTTAACATAAATATTGCTTTGCATGGATCACAAAAATTGAAGTAGTTGATCAAATTGATACCAGACATCCACATCGGAATCATTCCTACCTCGGGGTGTGTGACGCGAATGGGCAATGGCATTTGGGTCACTTTTTATTGTTGTTTCTGTTCTTGTATGCATGGTCACATGGTCACAACATTGAACATAAGGTAGAAACCAACCAAGGCCGCCAAGTTGTCTGTATAACAATGCCAGTGTACAATTAGTCTGACTTTCACCCTGGAGTGATCAGCAACGCTGTACAATGACATTAACTCAAAGAATAAGTAATAAGGATAAAAATAAAACATTGAGTGTATGTATTTATTTAGGTTTTGCCAAAATGTGGGCCGGTCGAAAGCATCGAAGCGAGAGAGGACATAGGCAGCAAGAGAGGACATAGGCAGCAAGAGAGGACATAGGCAGCAAGAGAGGACATAGGCAGCAAGAGAGGACATAGGCAGCAAGAGAGGACATAGGCAGCAAGAGAGGACATAGGCAGCAA